>JAMQGT020000223.1:0-13077 GCA_024447675.2 Pterophyllum scalare | reverse complement strand
TGTGAAACTGGGAAATGGGCCGCCACACGACCATTCCAAACCACACCCGCTAACCTGTCAGAAACACCACCGAGAGGTTGCACTGAGGACAAACATCAAGAGAGAGAGGGGGAAACTAGAAAGTGAGAGAAACCCTATCTCCTCCTTGCTCTTTATGTGTTTGACCCCTGTCACATTCTCACCTGTTGACACCCCATCCATCTTCCGCATGTCCCCTGCCAGGAAGGTGTCAGCACACACCCACTGTGAATGTTTGTCTCTTTGTGGGGTTTGATGTCAGAACAATGGCAGCTCAGATGAACAATATATCACTAAAAGCATCTTGGTGGGCATTGTGTGTGTTTTCTGTCTCCAAAGTGATTAATCACAGGAGCATAGAGATGTCAGTCACCTGTGATTTAGTGAGGATGACTAACTACAATGCATGATGTCACCAAGCAGCCTCTTCTTTCTGTAGTCCAAAAAAGGCATATACAGGATGTTTTAGTCCTTTAACTGATTAACAAGATGGCGGATAATCTCATTTTCTAATGACCACATTATAAAAGAAGCCAAAACTAAATCAAAAACAAGGCAAACAGGGAGGTAAGAAGGTTTTTTTCTCTCTCTCAGTGTATCAGTGTAACAGGCTACAGAGATTAACTCCCAGAGTTGCAAATCAGTTAAAACTGGAATCCTATTACCTGAACTGTCCATCCTGAAGTAACAGTAATGCTGCCTGTGTGCGAGGTTTGTGTCAGCACTGAACATCAAGTCAGTGCAGAGAAAGTGTGATCACTAAAAAAAATAGTAGTAGTGTTACAAGATCTGCATTTGAGCATGTTTTTTCCCAATTAATTTTATTCACTTTCATTATATTTATTCAAGTTTCCTTCTAGGGAAATTGTGTTTAGTCTTTTTTTTTTTTTTTTTTGGATAACAAAAGCTGGAAGAAGTGCTGAATAATGTATGCTTGTTTAGTTAACTATGATTAATTAGAGTGCCAGATAAAAAAAATATGGTCACAACACTTGTTTTTTTGTTTGTTTGTATAAGTTGTTTAATCATGCAAATTATACAATCAGTTGGAAAAAAATTCCTTTTCCGATTCGGAGTTTCGGTTACCACTGCCTTCATTATTAACACCTTGATTTGATTGTTCTGCATTTTGTTTTATTGCAGCATGTCGGACGCAGAAGAGGAATACGAGTGAGTGGAAGAGAACTCACCAGAGTTTATCATTTGATGTCTCCTGTCAGCATTTACACTGAAATGTTTACTCATAAACAATATTTTTCTCTGATCCTTCTTCTCACCTCTCCAGGGAGCAGACAGAGGGTGAGTTCAGTCAGATCTGTCCATGTTTCTCACACACATAGACTGTATATAAAAGATGGATGCAGTGACGCCAACGTGGCAGTGCCTTAAAAATGCATAATTTGGAGCAGGAGCCAAAGTCAAGTGACTATGTTCAGCTTTTAAATACACTCTATGGTCACACAGCGTGGGTCTCCAACACAGGGAAGATACATTAAATCACACACCAAAATATAGTGGCTATGCTATTGTACTCACATCAGGTCTTTATGTTTGTTTTTCTTCTCCCAGAGGCTGAAGAGGAGCAGGAGGCTGAGCCTGAGCAGGAGGAGGAGGAGCAGGTGGAGGAAGATGGAGGAGGTAAGGTATCTTCCAGAAAAGAAACTGTTTCCACTGTGAGTGGAAGGATCTTTTCTCACTGTCCAGAGATCTCAAAGAGTTTTTATGCACTTTTCTTCATAATGTGTTACTGATGGTGCTGAACTGACATATGAATTTCTCGTGTCCTTCTTTCACATCGCCCGATATTGTGCTGATGCGTGTGTATATGCCATCAGAGCAGCAAGAGTACCAAGGTAGGGTGATTGCACACCATCACGAGTCTCACTTTTATTTGATTTGACAGAGACAACACTCACTGAAACTTTAAATGATGCAAAGTTAACAGCCTAGAGGCCAGTTTAGACACCACTTGCATAGACTTACAATCATCCTCTTCCACTTCTCCACTTGTTACATATTTTTGCACTTGCAAGGATAAGGTCGTGACATATTGTGTCTGTGCATATTTCCATGTTTCATGTTGATCACGCCTTTAACTGTACTGTGAAGATTTCACTGCTTTTGTCACTGCCTGCACTCAAAACAGTAGACAAATATAATATTTCTTTACAGAGTTTAAAGCTGCAGTAATAAACATTTCTTTATCATCTATGACTCAAGTGATGTATTATGTTAAAAGCCTAGCTTGTAATAGCAAATTCTCCTGTGCCCATTGATTTGTTTTTTTTTCCTGACCACAACTTTACTGTTACAAAGCTGTAAGAAATGTTTTGCTGTCCAGTACCAAACAGCAGTTAGACAAATTAGCAGCTAAGTAGTAACTACAGTGTAATATATAGCAACTGCAGCTACAGAAGCTGGGCTCTGTGTGATAGAAAAGGATAGAAACCTGAATTCAAATGAATGCCAGCTACCTTGTGACTCTTGGATGTTTATAACATGAATTTGACAACTTTATATAGGTACAGCATCAGTCTTCTCAGCTTCTTCTGTTGTCTGAAGGGTACATTACTGCAGTTTTAAAAGCTCTGTAAAGTATTGTAATATTATATGCATCTTCTGTTTTGTAATATGTTTTCCTTTTAAAGGTTGCACAGTGTTTTATTCATTTCTTCATCTGGAACCAGTGACCCTTCTGGCATTCACTTTTGCATCCACGTAGAGTGTGCAGATTTGTTTCACTCCTGCAAGGCTTTCTGTGAGGACTGTGGTCCTCCCCATTCAGCTCAATCTATGAGATCAGTTTGACTTCACAGAAACTCTAATATGCATGCAAAAATGTCCCTCTTGTATGTGCATCTTGTAATATTGAATGTTCACAGAATATCACAGAAGACTACATTTCCCTGCAGCCACCATGTGGCACATACGCTCAACAATTTGCAATCACTCAACATTTTGGATTTGGACATTTGGATGGTTGATAGCATCGTTTAGATAAAAGCTACAGCTAGCAGCTAGTTAGCTTACTTAGCGAGCTACCAGCACCACTAAAATGAGGTTGATATTCTGTGGGCCTATTTTAATGTCAGCTGTGAACAGCACAACATTTGGGTGCAGATTTGCATTTACAGCACAAATATGAGAGAGGCCTTCTCATCCAGCTCTTAGCTAAAAAGCTAATTGGTACATATTCCAAAATGGCAACCTGTCACTTTAAGCTTGCAGCACCAGCTATAACCTGGGGCTTCTTCCAGTTATTTCACACTTCTTTTATCGTTCCCACCTTCTTTCATACATTCCCACCTATGCCTGTTTTTCCTTCCTACCTTCTTTCTATGTTGGTTTCTATCTCCTCTTTCCTGATGACTTGTTTTGCTTTCTTCATGTGCACACCTCCCCCATAATTAACCCTCCTTTTTCATTCCATATTGCTTTGTTACCATCCTCCCATGCTTCACCTTGTCTTTATGTGGCTGGTCCTTCAGATCAAGATGTCCAGGAGGAAGGTGAGACATAGTAGGAGTGCGGTTCCCTGAAGTGGTCAAACTCATCACTTTCTTCTTGGCACCATGTTTACCGCATTAGTTATCTAACATATTAAGAGCAGATTGACTCTTGTGGTCTCACTGGACTCAACAGTTTTAACTGTAGTCTTGAAAAGCTCAGTTTTATAAAAACTTTAAAAGCTCTGTGTTACGTAGTTTCCAAAGTTATTACTTTCTATACACCTTATTTTCTAGTAAAAGCTTTCACAGCAGCCTAATACACAGTATGTGGTCAAAATCATGTAGACGTTTAGTGGAGTCTAGCTCAGGATTTGTAATGGGTTTATTTCACATTTTCTTATAACCAATAACAAAAAAAATCCAAATTGCATTTTCTTATCTCATGCCCATGCTTGCTGTGTTTGCTTTCAGTCATATTAAATATTACTTTAAGTATTTGACTAACAACAACCAGTCAGTTCAAAGCTCTTTTCACTCATGTAGCCATTTTTTTCTATCTTTGTCTCTCTTTTTTCAGAAGAGCGCCCCAAGCCCAAGTATGTCCACTCTGCCTCATTGTGTGTTTTGTAGCAGTAAGACTTGTTTTCAATCCATTTTTTAAACTTGCAACATTTCTATAAGTCTCTCACATATTCTTCCATCTCCAGACCTATGGTGCCCCAACTTGCTCCACCAAAGATTCCCGAAGGAGAGAGGGTGGATTTTGATGTAAGTCATAAACCTGACGTTAAACCAAAACCTCTTGATTCTTTTTTTTTTTTTTTACATTTTCTACATGTAGGTGCATGTAGAAGTTATCTGACACCCACAGTCATCTTATTCTTAGTAAGTTTTTTACTTTAGACATGGTTCCATCTTCTTCTTGGCCTGGAATCAGATCCAGTCACTCTGCCAACTTCGCATTCGAGCTAGGGCAATAATAAGTTTGCTAATAGCCATGGATTTAGATCTAAGATGTCCTGCTGTTACTAGAAGTGTGAAAGGATTTTAACACTATGTAAATCTTCATAGAGCATTTTAAAGACATGTTTTAGTTTAGGCGCTGTGGCTATGCTGGTTCTACTCATATCTGGATAGACAGTGTTGTATAGACTGTATTGTATACAGTGTACTGTATGGTGTTCCACAGGGACCTGTGCTAGGACCATGTCTTTTCTGTGCACGTCAGTCAAAGTATACAACATTATTTATTATTATTATGCAACAAGCAAACCCATCTTCCTGTAAAAACTGATGATTCCTGCACTCTGCAGCTTGAGATCTATTACCGGGTGTTACAATTTCTGAAAATTGTAACTGTCCCGAGAAAGTCAAGTTGGGGTAAACCGTTTGTAAAAGTGGTTTCTGGCCAGCTGTGGTGCAGCTGGTAACACGCTTACCTCACAGCACGTAGGTTCTGGGTTGATGCTTGCTGAATGGCTAAGGCCTCAGTGTGCAGAGTTTGCATGTTCTGTCTGAGATGAATCTTCTCTGGATTCTTCAGTTTCCTCCTATAGTTTCTGTGTTAGTTCTGTGATGGAATGGTAACACATCTGCTGGCATGAGCTTCAACCACCCAATGACCCTTGTTGATTAAATGTTTAAGAACACTGATAGAAAAAAGGTTTCAGGCCAAATAACTGCACAAATGCCTGGTAGCAATCCTCTTGATTAGTTTCAGTCTAGGTTTGGATACAAAGTGTGCTGGAAAAGCTTGCATCCACCATAGATTCAGATCTCTCATTCTTGTTTGTGGATTTAAGTCCTGTGTTAGAGCATTAGAACATTCTTGGTTTCAAAGTACTGGCTCTTCTCTGCTTCTGCTGATATATAAGTTACAGAAGCACTCTTTTTTTCCCACCAGGACATCCACAGAAAACGTATGGAGAAAGACCTTCTGGAGCTACACACTCTGATTGATGTACACTTTGAGCAGAGGAAGAAGGACGAGGAAGAACTTATTGCCCTTAAGGAACGAATTGTAAGCTTATTTTGCAACCAACACTTCTTAAAGTGTTTAAAACCAACAAAGGATTAATGTGTATGATAAACGTTTTGCTGTCCAATAGGAGCGCCGTCGTGCAGAGAGAGCTGAGATCCAGAGGGTCAGAGCAGAAAAGGAGAAGGACAGACAAAACAGAATTGTGGTAACAAACATGGACATAACTGTACATGTTTAGGGCGAAGGAATTTCCATTATTTCTGTCACTTGTGCCAATTATCACAATTATGCCATACTACAGTACTGTGCAAAACTCTTGAGCCACCATATATTTCTTTATATTTTGCTGGGAAAATGGGAGCAGAAATTTATTAAATCATGTACAAACAGACATGCAAATAAAGTATATAAGGCCAAAACAGAGTTTGTGGAATTCTAATGAGTTGAACTCTCAAATTTTTTAAACATTATTTTTTGGGCCTTTTTGCCTTTATTAGATACCATAGGGGAGAGTAGACAGAGGAGAGGGGACAATGTCCAGCAGAGGGCACTGGGTTTGAGTCAAAGCCGGGCCTCTGCATTTAACTTTAATGACATGTGGTCAACACACTGTGAGCTAAACTGCCACCCTCTTCTCATTTCTTTAAGCAGTCTTCAGGAATAGTCCTCTAGGCTTCTTGAAGGACATTCAAAGCTCTTCTTTGGATGTTTCTGCCTTTTGTTCTGTTCTCTGTCAACATGATCCCACACTGCTTCAATAATGTTGAGGGCCAGGCTCTGAGGAGGCCAATCCATGACTGATAGTGTTCCAGTGTGTCTTTTCCTATCCAGGTACAATTTTACTGCATTGGCAGTGTACTTGAGATCATTGTCATGCTTTTCAGCACAATCAAAATCTGATTGTACTTTTCTGTGTTCATGATTCCACAACTTTTGGCAAGATCACTCCATAAGGACTACCACTGATTTTTATCAGTTCTTGTGTAATCTGGCATACCTCAGCTTTTTTTCCTTGTTTGTCTTCCTTAAGAAAGCCTGCATGACAGCCACACTACACATCATACCAAGATATGTCAGGTTTTCTGCTATTAGCTCTTTGGGAATTCAATTCAAATCAATTTTATTTATATAGCGCCGAAACACAACAAACAGTCACCTCAAGGCGCTTTATATTGTTAGGTAAAGACCCTACAATAATTACATAGAAAACCCAACAGTCAAAACGACCCCCTATGAGCAAGCACTTGGTGACAGTGGAAAGGAAAAACTCCCTTTTAACAGGTAGAAACCTCCAGCAGAACCAGGGAGGGGCGACTGGTTGGGGTGAGAGGAGAGAGACAGGAATTCACCTTGTTAATGCAAAAATATTATTTTATGCCTGCCGAGCTGTTCATAGGTTTTTTTAGATTCGATTAAAGAAATGAGAACAAATTGTGTGTTTGTGACAGACTGCAAGTACCAAAGTGTGTGTGTTTTTTTAATGGTTGAATGATTCATAGGTCAGTGTTAAATAATTTAATAAACAAACAAAATCATTCCTGTAAAAGCCTGGAGAGCTACTACTGAAGACCAAGGAAGGCCTGCTGCTTGGAAGCAAAATATGAGGAAAAAATGTGTGGCTCAAGACTTTTTGCACAGTACTGCATATTTTAATTAGGTGTACCAAATGTTCTTCCAGCTCTTTTTGGAACATTTCCCACATTGTGTCTCTTTGCCCAATAATACCTTTTTTCTAAATATGTTTGTGGCTCCGTTTTCCTTCATGTGACAGGAGGAGCGTCACAGAAAAGAAGAAGAGGAGGCCAAGAGAAAGGCTGATGATGAAGCCAAAAAGAAGAAAGTGCTGTCTGGGATGGGAGCAAACTTTGGAGGCTTCCTGGCTAAGGTCAGACAGCTGCTGTTACTGTCATGTGTGATGATGATAATGATGAGAAGGAGGAGGAAGAGGAGGTGAAAGGTGGACTGTTTGTGTTCTGTCCCAGGCAGAGTCGAGGAAAGGGAAGCGCATGACAGGCAGAGAGATCAAGAAGAGAACTCTGAATGAGAGACGGCAGCCGATGGCCATCGACAATTTGAGAGAGGATGGGCTAAAGTGAGTCTCCTCCAGTTAACAGCAGTGAGCTAAGCAGCTCAATCCCATTTACATTATTTTGTAGGTTTCTGTTTACAAAAAAAAACCATGCACTGTAAAATATTTCTGGATAAAGTGGTAACCATGTGCAAACAATAAAAAACAGATGGGTCCTTTTTGTGTTTTCCAGGCAACGGGCCCAAGAAATGTGGAACTGGATCTACCAGCTGGAATCTGAGAAGTTTGATTTCATGGAGCGCATGAAGCACCAGAAATATGAGGTAATACTGTCACTACGAAGTGATGTCATCATTAGTTAGAGTATTACTTTAAACCTACCAGTGACTCATGAATCTCTACTCATTCAAGACCTCTCAAAATATTTTTTTGTTCTATAAATATATATATGCATATAGAAAATAAAGACCAGAAAGTTAGATTTTTAACACCATTGAATCACGTAAAAAAACACTGATTGTTGGAATATTTTGTCATTTAAACACCACAGCCGACTGCATTGCTGCCGACCATGTCCATCCCATTATGGCTACAGTCTACACCACAGGGCCATCTTCTGATGGCAGGATAATACACCATGTCTCAATGCTCAAATCACCTCAAAATCGGTTTCTTGGACATGATTGACTCTGGACCTCGTTCGCAAATATGTGTCAGTTTTGTTCTTATCACTGTGCGAATGTTAGTGAATCAGAATCATTCTTAATTGACAGGCTTGCGCATACTATCTGCATAATGTCATGCCCCCATTTCTCTATAAAAGAAAACTAGTCTCTTGACTGATTATGTTGCAAGAAAGAAGCTCCATAAACTTTAAAAAGCAGGAGAAAGAAGAAGACAATGGAACAATAGTGTGGTGAAGGTTAAAAGACTGAAACAATAGATGTTCTGATTTTC
This sequence comes from Pterophyllum scalare, assembly GCA_024447675.2. Lineage (NCBI taxonomy): Eukaryota > Metazoa > Chordata > Actinopteri > Cichliformes > Cichlidae > Pterophyllum > Pterophyllum scalare. The sequence continues at coordinate 4,643 of JAMQGT020000223.1, read as the reverse complement.
TCTGGAGCTCCAGAGACTGCCATGAACCTACACAGACAGATGTTTTAATTATTGCTTCCCCTGAGACACTTACTGTGGCTCAAGAAAAAAAAAAGAAGAAGAAGAAGAAGAAAAGCCTAGCCATTAAACTTACAACAATAATAATAACATATTTAGCGACAAGAATGTGGATGTGTATCACAGATTTGTGAAATGTTTGCATACACAGTTTATGCAAATACATATTTCTGCAAATGCGCTGTTTGTAAATGAGGCCCAGTGAGTTCACTGTACTCAAACGGTCACCAGATCTTTTAGGGGGAGGATGCTTTAAAGAGAGAGAAGGTATAATGTGTTTCAGACAGAGGAGGGGCTGCATTAAGGGTCAGTGTAAGATAAATAAGGATTGCCTCTGAATGCTGCAAATCTGCACTAACAGAGTCCAAGAATAAACATACAGAACTAGAAAATACAGTACAAAAAAGCTCAATATGTGAATAGGAATGAGAAATCTAGTATAGATATCTCTGTGCATGTTTTACTGTCTCAATGGACAACACTGTCCAACAGAAACAGGAGACACTGGTGCTGTCAATATAAAGATTCATATGTCCTTTCTGATACTGTTGATCCCTTTAATTATCACTCATCATGGCAATCATAGAATTTCTCATTTCTCATCCTGCAGATCATTGTGCTGCTGAACAGAATCCAACATGCCCAAAAATTGTGAGTAGTTACTTTTATGCGAAAGGTCAGATTTTTCTGTTGTTTTTCCTTCCTGTTGCAGCAGTTTGTTGCTTTTCTCCATTCTTTGTCCTCCAGCAAAAAAGGCCACGGCAAAGGAAAGGTTGGCGGTCGCTGGAAGTAAACACCGAGGCAGCTGAAATAAAAAAGCGTGCCAGATGACAGGAGGAAAAAGAAAGCGGCCAGCATTACGGGAATTACACATTTCTTCTCCGTGCTCCTCTAGTATCAGAGCCTTTCTGCTTTCATTTGTAGTGTCTGATAGATGTTTTCTCTCACTATATATTGATAATAAACTGCACTGTGTCTTGTGTCTGCTCAGTGTTATGATTCTGTGATTCTGCCTTTCAATCATGGAAGGGTTATTAGGCCATTTCCCAACACTCTACAATGAGAATTATTCACAACTGGAAAACTATCAAAACACGACAACAGTCAAACTTCCTGGGTCCACAGACACAGCATTTTACACATCCCATGTCTGAAATCTGAAATGGACTAACTATGAAGCATTATCCTTGGGAATACCTCTGTGGCACTGGGAGGAGGGGATCTTAAATGGTAAATGGACTAGTTCTTATATATATAGTGCTTTTCTACTCTGTCTGAGCACTCAAGGCACTTATACAACACCTTTGCATTTACCCATTCATACAAGCACTTCTATGATTAACTAAGCTAAGTCTTTTATTATCTAACATTCACACACATTCATACTCCAACGGTTGCGTCGGAGAGCAACTTGGGGTTAAGTATCTTGCCCAAGGATACATTGGCATGCAGCCTGGAGTAGCCAGGAATCAAACCGCTGACTTTCCAATCAGTGGGTGACCTGCTCTACCTACAGCTACAGCCAAGAATGCTGCACTATGGTGGTGAGTTGTGTTGGGTGCAGATAAAAGTAGTGCAGTGGTCACGACTCTGTAATGTAATTTTGATTCAGAACACTGTATTTGATGAGAGTGCTCAAATCAATGCAGTAATAAAGGATTTATTATCGAGCATCATCAGCTGAATCTGTGACTCCCCTCACCTTTCCAAAGCTTTACAGCGCAATCCAGCTCTCTTCTTATCAATCCGTCCAACCACTTTGACACAATGCCATGTTTCAACACATTTATGATTATCTTCACACTCTCTGCTTTCATAGCTTTTACAGTGCCTTGCGAAAGTTTTCAGCCCCCTTTGAACTTTTCAACCTTTTGCCACATTTCAGGCTTCAAACATAAAGATATAAAATTTTAATTTTTTGTGAAGAATCAACAACAAGTGGGACACAATCGTGAAGTGGAATGAAATTTACTGAATGTGTCAACATTTTTTAACAAATAAAAAACTGAAAAGTGGGGCGTGCAATATTATTCGGCCCCCTTGCTTTAATACTTTGTAGCGCCACCTTTTGCTGCAATTACAGCTGCAAGTCTCTTGGGGTATGTCTCTATCAGTTTTGCACATCGAGAGACTGAAATTCTCGCCCATTCTTCCTTGCAATTCAGCTCGAGCTCAGTGAGGTTGGATGGAGAGCGTTTGTGAACAGCAGTCTTCAGCTCTTTCCTTGGCCTTTCCAACACCTGGATACGGTTATTTGTGAACCATTCCATTGTAGATTTGGCTTTATGTTTTGGATCATTGTCTTGTTGGAAGATAAATCTCCGTCCCAGTCTCAGGTCTCTTGCAGACTCCAACAGGTTTTCTTCCAGAATGGTCCTGTATTTGGCCCCATCCATCTTCCCATCAATTTTGACCATCTTCCCTGTCCCTGCTGACGAAAAGCAGGCCCAAACCATGATGCTGCCACCACCATGTTTGACAGTGGGGATGGTGTGTTCAGGGTGATGAGCTGTGTTGCTTTTACGCCAAACATATCGTTTTGCATTGTGGCCAAACAGTTTGATTTTGGTTTCATCTGACCAGAGCACCTTCTTCCACATGTTTGGTGTGTCTCCCAGGTGGCTTGTGGCAAACTTTAAATGAGACTTTGAGAAATGGCTTTCTTCTTGCCACTCTTCCATGAAGGCCAGATTTGTACAGTGTATGACTGATTGTTGTCCTATGGATAGACTCTCCCACCTCAGCTGTAGATCTCTGCAGTTCATCCAGAGTGATCATGGGCCTCTTGGCTGCATCTCTGATCAGTCTTCTCCTTGTTTGAGATGAAAGTTTAGAGGGACGGCCGGGTCTTGGTAGATTTGCAGTGGTCTGATACTCCTTCCATTTCAATATGATTGCTTGCACAGTGCTCCTTGAGATGTTTAAAGCTTGGGAAATCTTTTTGTATCCAAATCCGGCTTTAAACTTCTCCACAACAGTATCTCGGACCTGCCTGGTGTGTTCCTTGGTCTTCATGATGCTCTCTGCACTTGGAACAGAACCCTGAGACTATCACAGAGCAGGTGCATTTATACGGAGACTTGATTACACACAGGTGGATTCTATTTATCATCATCAGTCATTTGGGACAACATTGGATCATTCAGAGATCCTCACTGAACTTCTGGAGTCAGTTTGCTGCACTGAAAGTAAAGGGGCCGAATAATATTGCACGCCCCACTTTTCAGTTTTTTACTTGTTAAAAAAGTTTGACACATCCAATAAATTTCATTCCACTTCACGATTGTGTCCAACTTGTTGTTGATTCTTCGCAAAAAATTAAAATGTTATATCTTTATGTTTGAAGCCTGAAATGTGGCAAAAGGTTGAAAAGTTCAAGGGGCCGAATACTTTCGCAAGGCACTGTAGGTAGAAAACCTGCTTCGCACCACCTGCCCAGAAACAAACAATAGACAGAAATATTTAAAACTAGTTGGTGGAGACTGTGCAACATGTAGCAGCTGAAGAACCAGTTAGTTTGCTCAGAAGTTGGCAGATGTCACAAACTGAGCAAAAGGAGAGTTAATATTGAACTTACCTTTGACATACAATAATATTTGGGCAGTGTGCTTGACATGCCTCACATGCATCTATAAAAAGATAACTGACAAGCTTTTGTTTGGATTCAGACCTATAAAAATAACAAGAACACTCAGCACTGCAGAACCTGACAAGTGTCCCAGTCAACAACAGGTAGCAACTTGAATATAGGCAGTTATATTTATTAGGTACTAAAAAGATGATAAGCATAATTACTTTTGACTGAAAGTTGGCTGGGACACTTGTCGTTTCAGTCGTGTTTTTTCACAACAAAAGCTTCAGTTCATCAGGAATCCTATTGTGGGAAACAAGCAGAGCATTCTCACCTAGAAATAAGCTATCTATGTTGAAATGAGCCTGAGGAAATATGAGCATAAAGAGACAGGCATGTTTTGTGTGTGTGTGTGTGTGTGTGTGTGTGTGTGTGTGTGTGTGTGTGTGTGTGTGTGTGTGTGTGTGTTTGTGTATAACTGTCATATGTCACAGGATGGCTCTAGCTTGAAAGATGACTTTGTAGAGCTGCACCATGTCAGGGTTTAATTGGTTTGTCCTCAGCAGTCTAAAATCAAGGCACAACAAAGTGCTCCCTCAGGTGGATTATTGATGTCACTGCCATGAAACCAGAGGACTCTACAGCAAGTTCTACAGCGAATTTTTTAATTATTCAATTAGTTTATGTAATTATTATAGATTCATATTTTTACAATTTATATATTGTTTTATGTATTAAATAGCTAATAAGTGATGATGAAACTTACATTCTGATGACATACAACATTTTATGTGCTTTATTACAGTGTATCACAAAAGTGAGTACACCCCTCACATTTCTGCAGATATTTAAGTATACCTTTTCATGGGACAACACTGACAAAATGACACTTTGACACAATGAAAAGTAGTCTGTGTGCAGCTTATATAACAGTGTAAATTTATTCTTCCCTCAAAATAACTCAATATACAGCCATTATTGTCCAAACCAGCAGCAACAAAAGTGAGTACACCCC
>JAMQGT020000222.1:0-113626 GCA_024447675.2 Pterophyllum scalare | reverse complement strand
ACATAACTCTTATTCGTTCATTATACTTATGCTATCCATCCATCCATCCATCTTCCTCAGCCGGATATGTGGGGGCAGCAGCCTAAGCATAGAAACTCAGATCTCCCTCTTCTCAGTCACTGCCTCCAGCTTACCCAGGGTAACACTGAGGCATTTCCAGGCCGGCCGAGAGATATAACCTCTCCAGCGTGTCCTGGGTCTGCCCCAGGGCCTCCTCCCAGTGGAACATGTCCCAAACACCTCACCCAAACGACACCCAGAAGGCATCCTAGTCAGAAGCCTGAACCATGTCGATTGGCTCCTTTCGATGTGGAGAAGTAGCAGACCGGTCGGTGCACTGCCTGCATCACTGCAGCAGTAGCCCCAATCTGTCTGTCAATCTCCTACTACCCTCTACCCTCACTCGTGCACAAGACCTTGAAATACTTCAGTACTACAAAATACTACTCCATTTGCAGCAGTAACTTGTCGCTGACCTGAATTCCACCCTTTTCCGTCTCAGGACTCAAAGGTGCTAATTCTCATATGCACCGCTTCACACTCAGCTGCAAACCACTCTAGTGCAAGCTGGAGGCCACCACCTGATGAAGCCAACAGTACTGCATCATCTGCAAAAAATGCAGAGATGAAAGGCCACCAAGGCGGAAGCCTACCACCACTTGTGTACATCTAGAAATTCTGTCCGTAAAAATTATGAACAGATGACAAATATCATTTCGTACTGTATTCATTTGAACACCTTACGAGGTTCAAAAAAACATCTCAGCAAAGCAAACAGCTCATTTAAAGCCTGGAGAGCACTAGGGTGGGTAGGGGAGGGGCTGCCTGCAGAGAGCAGGATACTGTGATGGCCATCCAGCTTCCAGACTAGCAGTTCATGATAATGTTCATGATAAGATGGGACAGTCAGCCTTGGTTGCCAGGATACCAGTTCATACAGGTCACAACACGGGGCGGGGGTGAAGAGCATCTGTTTCCAAACATCTCCAGGAGACGATTTAGATAGACATCCATGGACGAACTCTCTTTTCCAGCACCCTGGCATAGACCCTCCCAGGAAGGCTGAAGAGTGTGATCGCCCAGTATTTGGAGAACACGCTCCAGTCTCTCTTCTTGAACATGGGAACCACCACCCCAGTGGCACCACTCCAGATCACCATGTGACATTTTATAGGCGTGTCAACCAAAACAGCTCTACAATCTCATCCATCCCAGGGGTTCTGCCAGGAAGAACTTGTTTAACTACCTCAGTGACTTCACCCCCAGTGAGTCATTCCCCTCATTCCCAGACACTGTTTGCTCTACAGATAGTGTTTCAGTGGGATTAAGGAGGTCCTCAAAGTATTCCTTCCACTGACTGACTATATCCCCGTGTAAGTAAGCAGTGTTGTTGCTATGCGTGGGTGGGGCAGTCCGAAAATCTTTTGACATGGCCCTACCAAACTCCTCCCACACCCGAGTTTTTGCTTCAGCTACCAACCAAGTTGTATTCTGCTTGGCCTGCCAGTACCAATCAGCTGCCTCTGAAGTTCCACAGGCTAACCAAGCCCGATAGGACTCTTTGTTCAGCTTGATGGCTCCCTTTCACCTATGGTGTCCACATTCGGTTCGTGGGCTACCACCATGACAGGCACCAACCTCTTCAGAATGCTGTCAAAATTCAACCAGGGGTGGGACTTTAAGATCTTGTGGAGTGGGGTTTCTGCTGGGTGTTCCCAAGAACGCCCTCACTATATGTTTAGGTGCACCAGTTCTGTCCAGCATCCTCCCCTGCCACCTGATCCAACTCTATGATGCTTATGTATTTTATTTATTCTGCTTATCTTGGTGATTAACCAAGTGACAAACTTCAGGCTGAAAAATCAAATTCCATGTTCCACTATTATCCAATTGAGGTTCCCTCCAAAAGTCAGTCAGACCCCCATAGACTCTAAATGTCCAACTTTACAACAGAAATAAATATGTTTACAGCCTACAAACTAGTTTGTTGTCTCTCAGGATAGTTTTCCCCTTTATAACGACTCCCTTTTTTAAATTAATCTATCCATCCGGTTACCAGAGTAGGGAGTATGATCACTGTAATGTAAGGCTTCAAATGCAGTCCAAAACCAATGGGTAAGTCATTCCAGTGACTATGCATATGGTGCATGTGTTGTAGATAATGTTGTTGGGCCTGCCATTGCTTCTTCTTTTGTCCTCCACTTGTCCAGTTTCCTCATTTTTTTAAAGGATACTCTGCACACCATACTGAGATATGCCCAAGTTTTCAGATAAAGCTATTTGGGAATCACCTCATTGGTGCTAAAATACTATTTTATAATTGTCAAACTGTGTTATCTTTTGCATTTTCCAGAGATTCAGCAAAATAAATGTATAAGTATTTTTGCAACAGGCTGCTAGTAACAAAGTGCCTACAGATACACTTTAAAACAGGTTCTATGGAAAATTCTCTTTTATATTCAGATGCAACATTGGTTCATATTTTGCATTAGCTGCCTTTGTTTGCTTGAATGATTCATAGGTCAGTGTAAAGTGTTTCATGTCACAAAAGGCATTCCTCTGAAATGCTCAGGTCCAAGAACTGGACTGAAAAAGAATGAAAAAGCAGCCAGTGTCCAAAGAAGGACTGTGAGAGCCCTTCAGAAAGCTGCAGAACTGTTACTCAAGACCACCTTAAAACTTACAAGAAATCCTGGCTCCTTGGAAGCGAAATATAAAGAAATGAGGGGTTGCTCAAGACTTTTGCACTGCATCCAATTATTTTAGTGCAATAATATTCCTTCTGGGACTGACAAACATTTAGATATCTTCCCGTGACAAACACCATTTTCATTTTGACATTTCTTTACAAAAAACAAACAAACAAACAAAAAAGGTGTCAGTTTTCCTGAAATGAAACTCGGATGAATTTCTACAAAACACCCGTAATACTTTACAGATGAAGTAGCAAATTGTGGTGATTATCCAGCAGGCCAGACGACTGTAACAGGCCTGAGGAATGCAACTGTATCTCATGTGTGTTGATGGTTTTCACTTTCATATGGTTTTCATTTGGGGTGGAGGTTTGTATAATTATTCTGGCATCAGTAGCCGTGGTGACAAAGCGGGCTGGTGGGTGCTCCACTGGGTCTCTGTTCTCACGCGGCACTCAGAAATAACCTCGCCTTTAACAGGAAGCAGCATCCCCTTTACAGTCAAAACACTCATGATGAATAAATAATTACAGCACTGCTAAGAACCTCAATCTGATAACTGCGATCCTAATTTTATAAGAGAAACTAGACTAAATTCAATGAAGCTTATCTAAACAAATTTTCTGTGCCATCTGTCCAAAACGTTTCCTGTGCAGGGAGAACATAAAACTTTCAAATATTACTTTATTCCAGCACTTGAGTGGCTTGAGCTTCAGCTGTGAGTCAGCTGAGATCTGAATCAGCCCTAAAAATGTCTGCAACTGTCTAGTTATTAGTGTAAACGTCTGATTTTTCTCACACTGCGAGATGTTAAAATCCACAGACAGCTTTTTTTCCCCTTCCTTTTCAAAGCCGATGTTGCGATGTCATCATTTGCAGGCTACATAAACAGAGTGCGAGTGCATACATCACGCGTGCTGTAAACAGAGGAAGTAGCACATCATTACATTGGAGACAGAGACGGAGATCAGTGCTTCCAAGAGAACAAAGCACTGCGAACAATACTGCAAAACGCTGAGCTGCGTTCCTGCTTTGGAATGAAGGAGTGCCGATTCAGATGCAGCAAAGCGTGTTGCACAAATACAAGCGCAAAGTGGGCATGACTTCAATTCAATTAAAAGTGCTGAAGGCAAAATGTTTCCATCTACATATGTACATCAAAGGCTCTATGAATTTACATATTCAATTTAAATATAAGTACAATGCATGCGATATGTGTGTTGATTGCAAAGAATTAAAGTTCTTCTGGAGGCAAGTCTCAAAATGTAATCCTACACAAGGAGAAAGCCATATCTTTCATTTCAATGCCAAACTTCATCTCCAAAAGCATTTTTTCAAATAAAAAAAAATGCTTTTGGAGATGATTGGCACCTTTGCCCCTAAATCGGGTTTTAAAAGCGTTATTCCACTTGTAGCAGAAGAGTTCCTCTACAGGCTGAAGAACTAACTGAAGAGGCTGCAGATTATTTCTGTTTTTCTACCGTCACAAAGTACATGTGGTATTATTTAATAATTCACATAAGTGTAGGTGTAGGAGCTCCACGTGCACTCGGCCTCATCACAGCCGCAAATACAGTCCAACACTGGGACGCTATCAACACTAGAGGAGTAACACAGGTGCATATTATGAGCCTATTCTTACCAAATCTGCAACAATAATCAAAAAACGAGAACGTAACTCCAAAGTGCACAATTTACACGTCGTCTATTTAATTACTTTTAGCATTTCAGGGTGCAGCTCTTAAAGCCACACAAATCTCTGCGCCCAATACTCACACTGGTAAGTTCCAGTTATTAGAGAGATCTCCAGGCCCGTGCTTTCTTTGAACAGGCGAGGAGAGTTTTTTGTTTTTGTTTTTTTAATTTGTGGGTCTTTAGTCATCATGTTTTATGAGTCCAGTGAATTTCCTCATAACCAAAGCAGTCCAAACCTGAAAGAAGTCCAAAGGGACTGACACACTGACGGTCCTAAAGCTGAATGTAGGAGAAACTCGGCATTCTGGGGGTTTGATTAACGTTACTTTTTGATGTGCAAAGAAAGAAAGAAAGAAAGAAAGACAGAGAGAGAGAAAGAAAGAAAGAAAGAAAGAAAGAAAGATAGAAAGAAAGAAAGAAAGAAAGAAAGAAAGAAAGAAAGAAAGAAAGAAAGAAAGAAAGAAAAGGTTGAAGCCGCTCTGTTTGCTGAAAGAACAAGAAATTGTCCAGAGGACGCTGGATCGACTCACCATGTCTGAGCCCATGGGTGCTCGTCAGGGTGGCCGTGATGCCGCCAGGTAATCCACGCCCCGCTACGTCCCTCCTCTGGCTGAGGGTGGAGATGAAGGTGCCCAGAGATGGAAAAGGCTGCTTGGCTCCTCGTCCCAAACCCTGACACATTAAAAAAGCAATCATCATGAAGCCTATTAAAGAAGAGACTTTGCTATGTGCACATAGGACAGACTAGATCTGTTTAGAATCACTGACATGTCCTGATGTCTCAGGTGCACCGTCAGTAACTCTGTGACTCCGTAATCAGCACCATCACATGAGAAAATCCTGAATGAAGGAATGATGGGGAATCAGTATGAAAATGCCAGTTTTAGTGACATGACTGCAGCTACACACAAAGCTTTATGGAAAACCAGCTTTATTTTCTCAGATCCAATCACACACAAATGAAAACAGAACTAAGGAGACCTCTGAAACCAGGCACAACCTCCATCTTCTCTCTCTGTCTTCTAGAAACTCCAGCTTAGGACCACAAACTGATTTTAGGCCTAGATTTCACTGGTCCATAGCACCAAGAATCCACCGATTCTCTCCTTTCTTATGCGCTGAGACTTTTTTCTAGAATCGAAGCTTCTAAAATGAACAAACAGTGACAACACGACCAAAACTGAATGAACAAACTTCATATTCAATAAATCTTCTCGGTGACTCATCACTGATTAATCCCCTTCCAATCCTTTGGTATTTCATGAGTTCTGGGTGTCTGCAAACCACAACTGCAATTAGGAGAAGACATGAGGAGGAGGAGAGAGAAGAAAATCATTGGGCAAAAAGAAGAAGAGAGGGAGAGGAGTAAGGTGAGGCGAGGAAGGGTGGAGGAGAAGAGGAATGTGGTACAAAGATGAGAGGAGGGACAAGAAAGGAGAATGAAAACAGAGGAGCAGGAAAGGAAGGATAAGAGGGGGAAAGTAAAGTAATGCAGATAAGATGGGGGAAGTGAAGGAGGATATGAGAAAGAAAACAGGAAGTCAGCGGAGAAATGGAAATGAAAGAATAGATGGAGAGAACAGATAGGGCACTGGGCATGAGAGGTGGAAGGAAGAGGAGGTGGAGAGCTCGACAGATGCACAGCAGCCGCTTGTGACAGGCACAAACACACACACACACACACACACACACACACACCAGCAGTGTTATGTTCAGGGGCTGGAACGGGAAGACGGTTAATCTTCCGTCCAAAATGAATCAGTTTCAAAAGAAATGAGACCCTGAGGGACACTGAACCAAATCTTAGCCCTGGCATAGGCCCACACACACACACACACACACACACACACACACACGCACACGCACACACTTGCTTCTCTACAGTTTCCATATCATTGTCTTATTTTCTCTTGAGCACTAGAAAGGACACCTATCAGCCACATTATTAAAACCACCTGTCTCATATTGCATACGTCTCCCTTGTGCTGCTAAATCAGCTTTGGGTCGGGTGGATTGCGGGCGAGGGCTTCATGGATGGGGTGTGCTCAGGCAGAAACCTCCAGGTCAAAACAGGAAGCCACAGTGGGAGTGCCAGTAGCTGCAGTTCCTCTAATGTCCACCTTAGGCTGCCTCTAAAAGTCAGTCTTGAGATTCTGACACTCTGGCCTCTATGGATAGTTTCCCCACTTCATCATAACTGGGCGGCAGTTGAATTTTCTTTTTTAATAACTAGACCATTTGGACACTGTTGAGGCTTAACGTTTGGGGTGCTGCAGGTGCAGCTGTAACCAGTAGCTGAGCCAGACCTCTCATATAATGCACCTCTGTGTATTTTTCAGTAGATTTACCTGACAGATAATATGATTCTATTCTGAGCCAGTCAGCTTCACTTCAATGATATTATCTTTGTCTGAATTTACCATGAACTCAGACTGATGTTTGCAATATCAGCGCTTCTTTTCTCCGAGCAGGTTTCTCCTCAGTTTGATGTTGATTTTTAGCTAGTGCTCCATGTCTGCACGTTTCCATCTTGGAAGTCTGTATCTTCATCCCAGGAAGAGTTTCTGGAACATCAGAGGGACCTGGCAGTCTCTCAGAGACAGGGAGGGCGAGCCCACCAGTTGTCATCCAGTTCGGAAGACGGCTTGGCCGGCCCTCCCACACCGGTGGACGCGATGAACTTTATCAGAACGTTAGCACTTTGCATGGGAATTCTGTGAAATACCTGCAAACTGGGACTGAAATTTGAGCCCTGACGGTTTGTGTGTGCAGCTTGCTAACCTAAGCTCGCTAGTGTTGGCTGAGCTGGAAACTCATGCATCCGAAAGAACGCAGAAAGAAAACTTTGAGGATTTTAAAATGTAGACTCTAAAACCAGTGGGTGACATTTCTGTGGTTACGTCTTCTTTTATTTAAAGAAATGTGTCAGTGGTTGGTACAGTGCTTTAATGTTGTTACTCACCGGTGTATATCCAGCCTTGTATACACCAGCGAGTCACACAGAAGACTAGTACTACAAACACACACCATCAGACACGTGCTCTTTTATCTCGTCTCTTTGGACAGAAGCTCCACAGCATTAATGAGATGCAACAGGCTCTTCATTTGAATCAGATCTAACACAAACCCAGAGCTAAGGCATGAATACTCATTAAATAAATGACATTAAAATGACTTAGGTGCTCCAGTTTACAGCGCAGTGATCCATCATGACCTAGATTTTGAAAAAGATTCTCATTACTTCAGCTAAAATTCAGATTTCACTCAGTGGGCCGCCAATAAAGGGATCGCTCCCATCACTGGCCACAGGTTGAGAAATACTGTGCACAGTATTTAATGTCTATTAAAATAAAATAAAGTTCAGTCCTGCAGTCTTCAGCAACCCTTTGACTTTTCCTTTTGAGCCTCCATGAGTCAAACATTTGTAGTTTCAATTAAAATCTCCCCACAGCTGTTGGAGCCACTTCCATAAAACTCACAATAGACATAAATGTTCCCTCGGGATCAAGTACTACTCACTGAGCCTGGTTCTTCTGGACATTGCTTCTTCTTAAAAGGAAGTTCTTCTTCCCCACCATCTCCAAAGGATCCTCATATTGTTGGGGCTCTCTCTATAATATCGTAGGGATGCTGTCTTGTATGCATCAGTATCGTTAGAGGACTGTTGCCATTTGTATTTTTAAATAAATACACAAAAAAAACAGATACTGATCATCTTTTATCAAGGTTTCTTTAAATGCATTTTCCCTATTATGAGCAGTACATGCCTGTAAACAGGGGCGCGCCACCTAAAGTTGAAAACCAGCCCAGAGAGCACTCCACAGAAGCATGTTGCAGCCACAGTGGAAACAGGTACGGGTACAAATGGAGGCAACGATGCTGTAAGCATGGCTGCTCATCGCTGTCGTTGTGACCTGAAGAAAATCTTGGTTGCTTGGCTGGGGTTGCCATATATGCTGCACTTTGGGTGCTCAGGTAGAGTAGAAAAGCACTATTTAAAGTGCTATATAAGAACCAGTCCATTTACCATTTTCTTTATCATCCATGAGGTCTTCTGTTTAGCAAGTTACACCTCCAAGAGCATCATCCTAAATATTCAGGACCACTAGAATCAAAAGAAGATTGTTATTTACATCCAAAGTAATTTGGGGCATGGCTTTGGGGTGGAGGTGGGTAGCAAAGGAGCTTGCAGATGAGCAAGAACTGTGGGCAGGCTAAAACAGCTTAAGTAACACAGTCCATACAAGATTTGTGATTATATGGGATATGTAGGAAGGTATCAGCTGAGCCATCGGCTGATGTGGGCGGGCACTGAGAGCCCGCATCAACAGCCAAACGATGTCAGTCGTAGTACAGCCAGACGGCAATGTCTCCAATCTCAATTGCCGGGATCGTGGCTGAGCTTGAAGTTGTCGTCCGATAACACATGTTCAATTTCATCAGCTAGCTTGAAACTGTCAGGGTACCAACCCCAAACCGTGAACTACACAACACTGACACTGTTTGCAAAGATATCTTCTGAATTTTCTACTTCAATTTATTATCATGTAGCAGCTGAATTACCTGCTGATGTGACAAAACTAGCAGATATCAATATTGGACTGGCTGCTTTATCAGCTGGCCTCCATTCAGAACATTTTTGCTTATAAATGTTTATGAAATCAACATCCTCGCCAGTTTTTGCTGTACTTTATGTATGGTGCTAATTAGTGCGCTAAAAGGCTAAACTAAGATGCTAAATATCATCATGCTGCCACAGTGCTAAAAACCTCACAGAGTGGCTGTAAACTTTTAGCCTGTTGATGTTTCCTGCATCACTCCCTTCATCCTCCTTTGGAAGTGATGTGTGCATAATTACATAATTACAGTCCACTCTCAGTGAAGCCACATCACTCACTCCTTCATCACCGCCGGACCCGCCCACAGCGGCTGACTGACAGGTGATCGCTCTCGTGCAGCGTAAACAGCTCGATCAAGGAAATGAGGTTGTCAACAAGTAATTCCTGCTGACGCTTTTCTTGATAACCAGATCCCACTTCACATCTGACAACAATTAAACAGCCTTAGCAGCAGTCCTGTGATTTCAGTCGTGTCCAGCTCTGCTCAGTCATTTAGTCTGAGAGGAAATGCTGTCATCCAGAGAGAAACCGCAGCATGAAGAGCTCAACATCTGACCGTCTCACACACTGCTCAGCCTCTCCTCCTCGTCAGCTGTTTATCTCTAACCAGATCTGCTATGCTGCGTATAAATGAGAAACTGTGTCTCTGCAGCTACTTATAGAAATATATATTTTTGAATAAGAAGAACACCACATCTTGTTTTGGCATCTCTCAAGTGATTCTTTGCCACGGCCAAATGTTTCTTAATGTTGTTGTTTTGTGCTTTGACATATCAAAGGTTTCAGTTAATGATCTCATCCTCTGAGCTTTTGATGAAATCATCCATCAGACTGACCTGCAGCTGATGTACAGCACTTCCTGAACACGAAAACTCAGCAATCTGTTCAAAAAAAACGGCTCGCCAGATCCATGGACATTACTCCTCATCAAGTTTGAGTAAGTATGGCTAAGCGTTGCCAGATCTGGCTGAGTTCTGGAACCAGAGGACCAGATGTGAGACTGACTCTGGCTCCCAGATATGACTTGTGTTTTAAGTCTGCCGGTTTGGGTTGATTTAGGCTGAAGCTGGCTCCAGTTAGCACAGAATCAGTCAGTTAGCCCTGAGCACATTTGGTGCATCAGCAGCAGCAGCAGCAGCAGCTCATTGCCACAAGTGTGGGATGAGTTTGGAGACCAGTGATGGCAAAATAAAGCAAGCATTGGTCCCCGTAGTTATTTAAACCAAGCGACAATCTCTGGGGGTGAGAAAAAAAACCCATAAACCACTGAAAGAGTCGCCCGATACCAACAGAACTCACTTTTTTAAATTGTTCTTGGTTTACCACCTTGTTGGAGATGTGAAGAAAGCTGAAAAGGTGATGTGAAAACACTGCAGGTCACCATTTGTTCAGAGAGAACGGTCACCACCAACCTCCCAGAAAGATGGCTACAATCACTCGTCCATTGTTCCCGTGTTTCTGTTGCATTTATTAGCTTCACATGCTCTGATAATCAGGCCAGCCCAGCGTACTGCTATGCAGTGAGAAAAAGGCTTTAGAAAGACACCAAGAACAAAAGATATTTTATAAGCTCCACTTCACATAAATCAAGCGTGTACTGCATGTTCAAAGAGAACATTTGAGCACATTTGAGAGCCACCTCGATCGTGTTCAAAGCCAAAGGAAAGCCCTGATGTCGCCCAGGACAGGGACATCAGGGGAAACGAGGGGAAGACAAAGAGTTTCTGTTGAGTTCTGAGTTTAGTCTGAAGATGAGATGAACACAAACACAGACAGACTCACACAAATATTGTTGGTCTCTCCGTTGCCAGCGAGCTGTCGGCTAAGAATCAGTTTGCTGCAAATAAACACGAATGTCAACCAGGCAAATCTGCACCAATGACGTCTCTGTCTGAACAAACTTTTAAAGGACATCTGAAGTTATTTTCTCCCCTGCAGGGAAACTGAGAGTTCCATCCATCCACATCTCACCCGGTTCTCTCAGAGCGTATAGTTCATTTTAAACTGAATCAGCTGGTTATGGAT
The DNA here is from genome assembly GCA_024447675.2 of Pterophyllum scalare. Classification (NCBI taxonomy): domain Eukaryota; kingdom Metazoa; phylum Chordata; class Actinopteri; order Cichliformes; family Cichlidae; genus Pterophyllum; species Pterophyllum scalare. The sequence goes on along the minus strand of JAMQGT020000222.1, from coordinate 102,594 downwards.
TATTATGGATGGATTAGATGAACACGTGCCAATTAGACAAGGAGAACAAAGTCTATCAAAGGCCATCTACTCTGACTCTCAGTCACCTCCTAGTTGAAGCTTTGCGTTAACTCCCGCTCAGCTTGTGCCATTTAATTTGTGCTTCGATGATTAAAGGGTTAATAGGCTGATCACCATGGCAATGATGGGGGCTAGCTGGTTAGGGGCTTTTCCAGCAGCAAAATAACTGTGGATGGCATTATATGGATGATAAAAATGCCAAAATATGCCTGTGTGGCTGCCCAAGATCTACACTTTGAACATTTTCTACAACACTGTGTCGCTGTCATAAAAATCAAAGCAGTTTATCTGCAGTGATGCTATTCTGAAAGTTCACGGTGGAGTGATACCAAATGAACTGAGGCGTTTCAAACCTTTAAACAGGCTTTATTTCAGATTTGGCCCAATGGTACGTTCTATTTAGAGAAGCACAAAAAAGCAGCACAACCCAACAATCAAAGGCTCGAACCAGAAAACGTTTGCCACAAAGAGTCCATTTTTACTGGACTTCATCTTAAGTAACCAGACTATCAGCTCATCAAACTCTTGGAGGGCTGGAGAGAATCTCCCCGATAATAACATGCTTTCACATCCTCGGGCATCTCTCAGAAACAAGACCTCTCAACAGTTTTCTGGTCAGGTTAAAAAAAAATTTTTTTTAAAAAAAGCTTCCCTCCTCAGTGAGCACCAGCTGTCTTCAATTGGTTTATTTGTACTGGTTGGTAATACAATGACAGCCACTGTCTCCAGAAGACTTTTATCCAAACTCTGAGCCTGAATCTTTTCAGATCACACTGAGCCCGAGCGGCCAGAGAGCTTCTGAAGAAGAATCCGAAGCCCCGGAGAGAGAAAACGCACGCAGCCACTTTATGGCATTTCCAGACAGAGCGGGTCTCAGCAGTGACAGACTGTTTATTAACCCGGAGCCTTCTGATCTGCACATTCCTGCTCCCTGACACAATGGAGATGACATCAACCGAGCAGCCAGCGAGCCCGCCAGTCTGCTCCGAAGTGACACGGAGAACCAAACCAAAATCCAAACGCCGGTGAAAAGCCCAACAGGCGAGCCGAGGCGAGCGCCCAGCTCTGTGTTTAAACGATTACATCACTGCTGGAGAGTTGGAGTCAGGAGTCATTATGTAAAACAGGGGCATCACTTTTTCCAAAAAGTGCAGTTGCTTGTCACCCTTTTTATCTGTTGGGTCAGGTTAGGTGACGTTACACAATTTCAAATCCAAGTCTAAGTTCTAAATGTGATACAGAGCAGATTTTAGCTGTCTTATTATAAAATGATGATCAAGTGGAATGTGACTGCATTTTAAAAGATGCATGCTGAGAGAACGATGCAGTGCTGTAGTTAATCTCCAGCTCTCTAATTATGTGTGGTTTCTGTTGCATAATGCTTTGTTCCTGTCTTAGATAATTCTGTGTAAATGAAAATCAGTCTGTATGATAAATTCACAATAATAAATATAGACAACACTTGATATAAATTATTACACAGTAAAACTCAATCAGCACCAACAGCTCTTACCAAACTTACTGCAACATAAAGATTTAGTTTGTTTGAATTATTAATTTTTGAATTACTAATTATTAATTGTCATTTAAGTCTCTTTAAAAACACATGCATGAAAATCTTTAATCCTTATCCTGAAATCATGTTTTTGTCCTTTTGAAATGGGATACTGATCTCTACCACTTTTTAACTTTTAAAAATAATTTTTCAAAAATATTCCACATTACATCAGAACAATTAGTACCACGTGAAACATGTTTTCTGTGCAACAAGCAGAAAGGAACGAGGGCGAAATCATTGTGCTGTAGAAGAAATGAGGAGAAAAGGCGGTTTTCTTACAGCAGGAGGGGAACTGTTGTAAATTGGTGGAAGCCTCTCTCTCTCCCTCTCCACTCCTGACAGCGCATAATGTTCTCCATCCATCCTCTCAGCGTGGAAGAGCGGAAAAGTTGCCTTGCGTTTTTTTCCCCCTTCCCCTGGAAAGACTCACTCCTCCGCAGCCTCTGTGCTCCTGTCGGTCACAGGGCTGCACATGTTTTTAACCAGAGCCAGCTCTGACCCCGAGTCACCCGTCTGCCTGCTCGGTCCGCTCCGTTATTTCACAGAAATCAGGAAGAGTCACATCCTAGGAGAAACGGAGTGAAATCTACCTTCGTCGGACAGGTGGGCTCTCCGTTACGCGCACAGCCCGACGCGTAAACGTCTCCAAAACCGGCGCGTGAAGTCTCCGCTGAATACTTTAAAGAGCGCGAAACTGTTTTAGGTTTTTTGTTTTTTCCTAAAGTTTGGAGCAAGTTTCTACCCGCTTCTTCTTCTCTTTCTCTCCCTCTCTGCGTCGTCTGACGGGGAGGAAGCACAGCTGCGGGCCGGCGCCATGTTTGGAGAAGGAGGAGGAGGAGGCGCCTGGAGAGCAGAGCCTCTCTCTCTCTCTCTCTCTCTCTCTCTCTCTCTCTCTCTCTCTCTCTCTCTCTCGCACACACACACACACGCACACACACACACACACACACAGAGGAAATAACGGGCAAAAGGAGCTTTAGATTCATGATGTAAGACAGAAAGAAACGTTTAAAACGATCTGAGTGAACTTCAAGCAAACAAAAACACAAAAACAATATTCTTGCGAAAAATTTAAACCTGAACATCCGATAAGAATGTAAGAATTAAAAAAAGATACATGAATACAAATAATGAACTAGAAATTTCAACTTGCTTAAAGTTAAGAAACCATACAGTGACAAACATTTTCTTTATATAACATCAATCAATAACATCAGAATTGTTATTTAATTTTACAGGATTTAAAGAGATTTTAAAGTCAGTTATTTCCCACCTTCCACCAGCTTTTTTTCTTTTCACCTGATAGAAACGGACATCTGTTAATGAAAAATAAAATGTTTATTTTTGTCTTTACTTTCATTTCCTGCATCATTTTTCAGTTTAAACAGTTTTAAAGGCATTTGCTCAGTAACGTGTAAAATGTCTTTGGTCTGCTCTCTCTTTTATATGCTCCTCTTTCTCTCTTCTCTTCTCATCTCTCACTCTCCAACCAGTTGGCCACCCCTCCCTGGGCCTGGTTCTGTTGAAGGTCTCTTCCTGTTAAAAGAGAGTTCTTTCTCCCCGTAGTTGCCAAGTTCTCCTCATAGCGATCATCTTATTGCCTGTTCTCCCTGTGATGTTAGATCCAGTTACAATATAAAGCACCTCAAGGCGCTTTATATTGTAAGGTAAGGACCGTACAATAATACAGAGAAAACCCAACAGTCAAAATGACCCCCTATGAGCAAGCACTTGTTTTCTCGGAGTACATTTGGCTTGGTGTGCAGTTAATTCAGTTCAATTCCATTTTATCTATAATGTGCCAAATCACAACTACAATAACCTCAAGGCACTTTATATTACAGGGAACACCCCAACAATCAGGCGACCCCTTGATGTGCAAGCACTTGGCGACAGCAGGAAGGAAAAACTCCCTTTTAACAGGAAGAAACCTCAGGCAGAACCAGGCTCAGGGAGGGGCAGTCATCTGGGGCTGAGGGGAGGGAGACAGGACAAAAGACAAGTTATAAACTACCTTTCAATGTACCTTAAAGTTACTGTTGTTGTGAAATTCCCTTTCAGTGAATGTGGTCAGAAAATAACAACTGTGCTGTGAGTAATAATCACTGTTGTGTGTCTGATCATCATCCAGATAAATTAACTGCTACTTCCACATCAGGACTTTTCTTTTGAAAGGAAGAGGAAGGAAGTGAGGAGCTGCGATTCCTTCTGTTGACCGTGTGGAGCTGCAGACTCTGCGTCACCGCCACAATTTAACTTCTGTCCATAATTAGAGAAACTGGATCCGGGCTGCAGGCCAACTCTCACTGAACATAAAGAAACTGAACAGCCCCTCACAGATCTGTGTGTGTGTGTGTGTGTGTGTGTGTGTGTGTGTGTGTGTGTGTGTGTGTGTGTGTGTGTGTACTCTCTGTCTGGTTTCCTAAAAACAGCTCCAGTGTTTCTGCAGGTCCTGGAAAAGCCTTGCATACATTTTTAGATCAGATATTCTCATAATGCCAGCTCTGCTTTTTCACATTCACTTTTATTCCAAGGCCACTATAAAGTCAGACAACTGAGGCTCGTATCAAACGAAGCAGAGCTGAAATATATGGTTAGTGGTGACGATGTGCTGCATTTGCTTGTTCCTCACACTGCCAGTTGCAATTTAGGGGTCAAGCCTGGTGCCACAGTGTGTACTTTTGTCTTGTATTTATAGGTTAATATAGGTTTAAGTGTACACTAAGTTTCTGTGGATGTAGCTCAAACCAATCCCATTTTCTTTATTGTCCTTTTTTAGTGAGTTAACATCTTTATCCAATGAAATGTCAGCTAGAAATCAATAAATGCTGCAGTGGAGGCGTATTCTGAGGGCACGCTGATGCCTTCAGGTCAGGACTCCTACTGGCTGTTGCACAAACGAGTTACACCTGAAACCAGTGGGTGACATCGATCTTTTACTCTGTCTTTGGATGCAACGTTAGCACGTAGAAGTCTCCAGGCCTGGACCTTTTGCAGAGATGAGTAAGGTCAACCTGGTGGAAGAAGTACATCAGAGTTGGAAACATGTAATTTCCTGTTGCCACCATGCAGTGCCCAACGCTGGCATGTAGATTTCACCACACCTGGATTGGGAAATGTACAGTATGAGCTGTAACGATTTCCTGTTTTAGGGCAAAACATCAACATTTGAGACGAGCTGTTGGACTGAAACTGAAACGCTTGAGATGTTTCTTTATATGTGACCGACTAACGATGTGTTCCAGGTTTCATACATTTTCAAGCTCCTCAGCAACAACAGCTGCAACCTGCTAGACCATGCTGCTACACTCCTGCATCCTTCCTGTAACTGATCTAAACTTAACAGAAGTTTGAATTGTCCTGAATTTAACTGTAAGTGCTTCCTAATGTGGTGACCCCATCATTCCTGTCGGTGTAATCAGACTCCAGGAGCACATGACGGTGAACTAGACAACTTTCCGCTGAGCTGCACAGACCTTTGGCAGCTGTAAGGTAAAAATGGACTTTTGCGAGGAGCAGAAAAGCCCATCAGAGACGGCGAGAAGCTCCAGAGAAGTTTGTTTTCGCAGAGAAACCAAAAGCATTTTTCAGCTTTTCTAAAATTGCTCGAGTCCCGCCGTCGGCTCCAGCTCTGTTTGTTTTCGGAGATCAGACTCTGTTCAGAGCGTGGCTGTAACAGCAGATGTGTTTTGCGTCAGCGCAGAGCTTTTTATGGCTTCTGGGCCTCAGACGTTCATTCACTCGAGCCTCTCCGCACCTGATGGAGAAACACCAAAGCTGCTGGCAGCTCTCATGGGCGTCTCCGTGCTGGAGGGATCAGCTGCAAAATGCTGTAGTAAACAGACATGTTGTGTTTATATCTGATGACAGATCAGATTTGTCCTCCGTTCTGTAACAGCGGGGGTGTGCGGCAGAACGAAGGACCAGGCACTGTTGCATTATGGGAGTGTTACATAAGAGCAGTTGGGTTGTGGCTGACTCATGGATTTATGGGCTGCGGGTCTCTCCTTAAACAATTCAGGGATCCAACACGGAGCCGGAGAGTGAAGACGAGGGAGGAGGTGAAGAAATAAAAAGGTGAATGAATGAAAAGTCAGCTGAAGGTCTGCTTACTTTATTCAGCACCAACATGTGTGTTTGTTCTTGCAAAGGTTATTAAACTGAGCCTGCCTGGCTTTTCCTTATTTTATGCCATGTATACAATATTTCATTGATGGACCCTCATATAAAAACATAGCCAAAGTCTGAAGTAGTTATGTCAGTGTACGTACAAGCAATCCCTGTGATCCAGAAACTCAGGCTGCAGACTGACTGATGTCAGAGAATGATGTGGTTATCACAGGTAACCAGAACTGGCTGCAACTCTAAAAGTCATGAAACGGTGAATCCCTGAAAACATTCTGCTCTTTAAAAGAACAAAAAAACACACAAAAAAACAGCGAATAAAAACATCTGAGCAGACCGGACAGGACGGCAAAGAGAAAAGTGTGCAGTGTTTTTATCCTGCATGAACATCGAAGCTGCTGATCCACGCAGCTTCTCTAAGCCGAGCGCTCGTGGAGAAAATTACCAAAGAAAAAACCCAGAAACATTTACACCCTGAACCAAAGATTTCAGACCCCGATCAGAACCGCAGACAAAGTGAAGCCTCATGAGACGTCAGCTCTTCATTTAGGCAAAATGTCCATTTTAGGTTACATTGCATTTGTGTTCCTTAAAGGTAAGACAAAGACTCTACTAAAACCCACTAAAGATTAGACCCGGTTTCATCTCACTTGCAGCTGCCAGTCTCGGTTTAAAGATTTGCTTCAAAGATGGCCTTCGGTTGTTTGTCTCTTCATTTGAACAGATACGGGCCCACCAAAACTCTTCAGAGCTCGTTCCCAGCCTCTTCAGTTTTTCATGTGCAGCACATCTTTAAGCTGAAGATGTGCTGCACATGGTGCTAGCCCAAGCCATAGCGAGCAGCAAGGTAGCGCTTCCTCTAACCCTCCAGATGTCACTTGGATTGAGGTTCCTGTCTAAAGTTACAGCAGAGCTGTACAGTTCAGTACAGATGAGTTTTTATTCAGAAATGCAGAACATGATATATCATCTTTAGATGGAGGTGAGATATTTTTACAAACTGCACCACACGATACAGCTACACTCACTAATTATAGTCGGCAAAATCAACGTGTGTTTGTCAGCGTGCAAATATCTCTTCATGATGGAAGTGAGAAATAAACTTGCAGTGTGTGTGTGTGTTTTATTACACACATTTGGGCCACACATTGCATGCTGTACGGGGCGGATAGTGCTGCCGTAGCGGGACGCTCCTCTGCCGCCTGGTGGCGATGCTGTTGAGCATCAGCGATGCCACATCGAGGCGATGGAGTAGACCAGGGGTATTCCACTCCAGGCCTCGAGGGCCGGTGTCCTGCAGGTTTTAGATGTGTCTCTTCTTCAACACACCTGAGTCACATATAGAAGTCATTAGCAGGACTCTGGAGAACTTGACTGCATACTGAGGAGGTGATTCAGCCTTTTGATTCAGGTGTGTTGGATCAGGGACGCATCTAAAAGCTGCAGGACACCGGCCCTCCAGGCCTGGAGTTGAGGATCCCTGGAGTAGACTATGAAGCACCCTGACTCAACAAACACATACCTAAGGCCTGCGTGCGGTTAAAAAATGATGAAATGTTGTTTGAGCAGCATTGTGACTTCTTGTGATTATTTGGTGCGTGACGGAGCCGAGCTGCTGCTTGTTGCGTAACTAAGTGTCGGGAACAGTGATTGCATTTCTATCCTTTTGCCACCACAACTGAAGACTTGTGTATCTGCAGGAAAACCCAAGAAAACAAAGTTTTCCAACATGTGTTGTGTTTGAATAAAAGCAGTGCGTGTGTGTGTGTGTGTGTGTGTTCATCCTCACTGATGGCTGCGTGTTTGTGCCGATGTGAGAACACAGAGGGCGGAGAGGCATCTGTTGTCTGGAGGAATATTTGGGTTGATTCGTAGCAACGCCTCAAACTGCAGGAGAGAAGCGAGAGCAGGAGCAACATCTGGGAGAGCGAGAGGAGCGGAATCGTCTGTTTCAGACACTTTTGGCAGCGACACACTCGCACACGCCTTTTCCTCAAAGACACAGAGAGGAGAGGGAGAGAGGTTACTGGAGTTCAGATGAGATTCAGACAGGAGGAGGAGGAGGAGGAGGAAGAGGAGCGGGAACGGTGCAGACATTTCCTGCACACGATGCCATTCCTGTATCCGTCCGGAACGCTTTGGTACAGGAGTGAGTTTCTGGGAAAAAAAGAAAGAAAAAAGGAGAAGAAAAGAAAAAATAAAAGCAAAATATCACGGAAGATTAAAAAGTTTAGATGTTTGGATTGTCGTACAACAATGTTTATAAATAAAAGTGAATCCTGCAAAAAAAATTATGGAGGCTCAAAACTGCCAAAATCTACTCAAGGACAGTGAGATAGGCAGGGAAAACCAACAGAGAGCAGATAAATACATTAATAAATAAACACAGATGAAAATGTTCAAAATGTGATTTAAATTTTTTTTATTTCTTTTTAAATTTAGTTTTCTTTTCTTACTTTTTTTTTTTTTTAGCTTTGCAAACGTTTCAGGTTATTTTTTATTATTTGTATTCATCTTTAACGGTTTACATTCATGTTTATAACCATTTATGTAATACACCTGCTTTGTGTCAGCACTTTTTTTATTTATTTATTTTTTTTACATTTCATTGTGCATTTCTGCTTCCAAATGAGGATGTTATCTTTTATTATAACTTCCTGTGTTTTCAAACTAATTTAAAACCTTCCAGAATCGACTAAAGCTTTCAGTGGAACTGAAAAAAATCTGCAGATATGACTCGGTGTCCAAAACACCTACAGTACGTGTTACACTGAAGAAATATCAGCTGAAGCTAAACTACACGGCTGGAGGACCATGAGAGGGTTCTGGGAGTCAGCCGGGTGAGTCATCCGGCTCACGTCCTTACCTACACTGGGGGCCTGCAAAAGGCAAAGCCTGTCGAGGAGGTGGAGGTAGGGCTGCACAGAAATATGCAGTGCTAACAGAAGTGCAGCACACACATCTACATTTTTGATGATAATAAAAGCTTTCTATTCTATTCTATATGAAAACATCCCAAACCAGAGACTGCTCCCATGTTAACATTTAAAGAGGCTCGTTACAGAAAGTGCCTTTATGTGGCAAATGTTTAAATTTGTGGCTGCTGGCTGGCTGAAATCCATCTCACAACACAACTGACTGCTGAAGATGATTCTGTCAAGGGAAAGTAAATAAATGGGGGATTGATAGATAGATAAATGGTTACAGAAGCAAATTAAAACTGAAATTTAAATTTAAAAAAAAAATTATTTTTTTTTTGGTGTATTTATTGGCATGCGAGCGGCACAGCGGTGTAGTGGTAAGCACTGTTGCCTCACAGGAAGAAAGCCTCGGGTTCAAATCCAGGCTCTGGCCTTTTGCTTGGGTTCCCGAGCTTCCGCCCACAGAGCAAAGACACGCACTGAGGACAGGCTTGAGTGTGAATGGTTGTCTGTCCCTCTGTGATAGCCTAACAACAGATGGGTGCACCCAGCTTCTTGCACCATGACAGCTGGCATAGCTTCTCGGTGGGCAAACCTGGATGCCCACAGGCATTCCCGTCATCAGTTTTGAAAAGCTTCCTCATTTTACCGTCATTGCCTAAAACCGCTGCTCAGTTCTTTTCGGTGTGTTTGAAGAAAAACAAAAAGCTGAAACATCGCAGATTAAATGCAGACACACAAACAAACAAACGGATCTCAGTTTCCTTGCTTGAAAGAATGTGATATTCAAACAGAGACGACAATGATGCAGCTCTTGTTGTACTTCCTCTAAACACAAGAGTGCGCTACTTACCCATGAACACACCATCTGCATTCATCTCAGCTCTCACAGCAGTTTCATTCAGCTGCTCTTAAACCTCTTTTCAGTCTGTTAGATGCGACAATATTTGAGCCCAGAATTATCAGCAGATTTTGATGTGTGACTTTCAGTGCCAGGAAATGAAAGTTATTGGAATTGGTCAGTGCTGCACACGTCCTGATGTTTTCTCTTTGAAATAAATGAAAAGAGAATAAACATGAGCTGTACACGTTTGAGTCTGTTCTGCTTATCTCCAAATATTTGATTTTATTCGAGTCATGTGGAACGCAAATTCTGATTCTGTTTGATTTATTCAGTGCTACTTTCATCAGCAGTTTTCCTGAGGTCATTTTATTGTAAATTCATCATAAGTTAAAGCTCCTATAATATTAGAGAGAGAACCCCAAGGATCAGATGATCCCACTGGCTAGTGTGGGGAGGAAGAACTCCCCTTTTAGAGGAAGAGATCTTCAGCAGAACCAGGGTCAGGGAGGGGCTGCCAGGTGAGGGGAAAGAATGACAGAGCTCCTCACCTCTTAGGGACAGCCCAGCCACCCCGTGGAGGAATCTCCTTTCTGGCGCTCGTATCCATGATCCCGTCCACAGCTTGGGGTCATAGGTGAGGGCAGGAATTTCACTCTCTGCTCTCCCTTTACCAGAGCAGCCTGGGGCTGCAGACACTGCAGTCTCCTGCTCCCTTCTTCCCTTTCTTGAAGTACTTGAAATCCTCCACTTGGGGCACCAACTCCCAACCTGGAGTGGATACTCCACCTTTTTCCAGCTGAGAGCCACGGCCTCGGATTTGAAGATGCTTCAGCCCATCCACTTCACACTTAACTGCCCCAGTGTACAGTGACACCACCAAACTCCACACCCTCTGCCCTGAGAATCAAACTGAAATCCTTATTTTTTATTTTTCTATGCTCCTGCTCTTATGAAGGCAGCTCTGAAAGGTGTCAGAGGGATGGGGTGAGAAGCTCAGTCATTTCAGATGGTTCAGGCATCTGACTTGGATGCCTCCTGGACACCTCTTAGTTAGACCCTCTGATGAGGTGGGCTGATGAGGAGGCCAAAGAGTCTGACCATGTCTGCTTAGGGGCAGAAAAGGGATTTGTTTAAGTGACAACATGCTCCAAAGTGAGAAGTCTCATTTTGTAAAATCTTCCAAAGAGAAATCACAGAGGCCATCCGAGTTTGTCCCTTTGAATTGCATTTCTTTTTTTTCCAGCTCAGGTCTGCCTGCCTCCTGTTTTCTCCTCCCCTGCTTCACTGCGCTGCCTTTACTCCCAGCCTGGCAACACGAGCTTTTCACCTGAAATTACTTGGATTCATTCATCTTGTGTGTATATGTGCTGACCCAGGGTGTGCATGTGTGTGCGTGTGTGTGCTCTTGTATTCAGTTGAACCTTGGGACTGAATATGTTTTGGAAACTGAATATTTTTGTCACACACTTTGCAGTCTCACTTAGGGTCCTCACAAATATATTAGTACGTACATGTGTGTGTGTGTGTGTGTGTGTGTGTATTTTGTTGTCAGTGTCCCAGTCTGTCCCTCAGACTTTTACTGCCTCACATTACCACCTATTTACAGCCCTGTGCTCCTGCTGCTGTAGAAATGTGATCTAATTAATCACACATCACACTGCTCCAATGTTGGACACCAGTGTGTGTGTGTGTGTGTGTGTGATGCACCTGCTAGATCATGTTAGACTGTGATTTAAACTCATGTTTGTGGACCAGCACAGTAACTGAGTTCAGTGCAACAAATGAATAAACTAACAAGACTAATTGTATCTGTGCTGATGTGTTTCAGGGTGTGAAAAGTGAAGCCAATCCACACAACTTACACCTGCATTCTTTTTAATAGCCAACAGGGGGCGATCCATATAGAAATCTATGGGAGAACAGCCTCTGACTCCCTTCATCTTCAACCTCAAAAACACTGTTCTAATGAAACTGGTGATAGAGAACATGAATTCAAGTCTTACAGAATGCAAACTGTGATGTCTTTAATGCAAAGACATTAACTTAAGAAATCAGTTCATAATTAATAGGTTTAATTCACTGTAAATCAGTTTTTAAAAAAAGTGTTCCAAGAAGAGATATCTGTATAATGAACTCTCTTTTTGGTGACTGTCGGTTTAACAGTTTCTGATTTATTTTTCTTCTTGTTTCTGTATTTTTAGTTACAAAAAGGAAAAGAAAAGAGAACCTCTATAAAAGACAAGAAATGCAAGCCTTGTTTTGGAGCCTTCTTTATTCTGTTCGCTGGCTGTCTAGCAGCATACAGGCTCACATGTTGTGAGGACAGCGCACAAACAGAAAGTTCATTTTGTGAATGATGGCCCCCATCAGAGTCAAACAGGAAGAAAGGATTGCTCTAGGGTGTGGCCACCTTGTGACTGACGTTCCTCCCAGAATGTCCAGCATCTCGTTTTTCTCGCTCGGATCCACCGCTCGCCCACGATGTTGGTTTAAAACACCCAAAAGATCAAATATTCATAAAAGGACCTCACTGCTTCAGATTATCACAACCCTGTGCAATGTACTTACAGTCTTGTTGCTTTCAAGTGGTTGCTTCAAAGCATGCAATATGTTTGTGACAGTACAGCAAATAACTGTGACAAACCGGTGAAAATCGCAGATTTGTTGCTCGCAGAAATTCACATTAACTGCTGACATTCAAATTCCAGCCAGAACCTCAGTTTGAAACTCAGAAATTCCTCCACAAATAGTGACGCAGTTGCTGCGACGTAACGGAGACTCGGCAACCTTGCTGTCGTTTGGAATATAACCAGGAAACAGCCATGTGGCAAGCAGTTAAATTAAGTCCCCTATTGCAAAGACACACATGGCAGACGAGGTGTGCTCATCAGCGCAGACACTCTGATTGCACTGTGCTGGAAATCTGTCTGCATTCATAGATTAGGCAGCAGTTATTTGCAGACCTTCACCAACGCGTCTGAGAGCGTCTGTAGTCGGACTGTGACAGTTTGGAGATGGATCGCCTCCCATGAGACAACAACTACCTGCAGTCACTGAATGCAAAAACATTGAGTGCAATCACTGATATTTCAAAGTCGCCTCCTGTTTTCATGTGTTGTGGTGTAACTCACTGAAACAGAAGAGCTGAGGAGCTGATAGTTGCCTGTGCAGCTATGGTGGATGCTGTGGTGGCTTTCCTTACCTTAATCTTAAAGGTGTTCAGTCTTAGTGGTTCATCCCTTCATGAAGTCAGAAAAAAGCTGTAAACCCTTCACCCCTTTCACAAGGGTTTTAAAATAGCAGTGACACTGTGGTACCGAGTGTGAATGTCACAGGTTTGTTTTGGTGTAAATGTTCACGCCGTGATTCACAGCTGCTGTGGCCTGAGGGGAGGAGTGTGTCTAAGTGTGCTCAGATCTTGTAACGTGACCCAGTAACAGTTGATAATGTGAAAGAGCAGATCTCTGCTGCAGAAACCTGATAACACAGCAGCCATATGTCAACGCAAACAGCTCGGAGTGTGTGTGTGTGTGTGTGTGTGTGTGTGTGGAGAGGCCTCAAACAGATACAGCTTTAGACTCTTGAAACACTCACTTTCTGCTTTACTCACAAACTGTATGATGTGACCATCAATACACTCTTTCAAAGTCAGCTGCACGCAACGTCTCACCTGTTTTCACAGATTGGAGGGAACGACATCAATAACAAGCAACAACAAAAGCAACATAATAAATCAATAAAAAAAAACGCTACACCTATCCCACTTTTTTATTTGCTATTTATACTAAATACTAGCCTCAAGCTTGTGTGTTGAGATGCCACGCCACGGAGCACATTATTGCACCGGGGTGGGAAAACTGCAGTTCCTCTAATGTCCACTTGAGGCTCCAGTCAGTCCCCATAGACTCCCATGTTAAAACTCTCCAGCAGCAATAAACGTGTTTACAGCCGATACACAAACCGCTCTGAGTTATTTCCCTTTCATAACAGCTGTACTTGTCCAAATGCGGTCACTTCTGTTTTTAAAAAGATAAAGAAACACGGGTTAAGGACTTAATGAATAAACAAACACAACAGTGACTCACAGACTCGCCACATCTCAAAGAAAAAGCACAGCAAAGCCTCATCAGACTGGTTGTGTTGACCAAACTGATAAAAACTGAACTAAACACATTTCATTCATGTTTTTATGTCATGTTTTTTTTTGTTTTTGTAAGTTTACAAAAGAGTTGCAATAATTTTTTTTCATTTTTTAAAATTTCAGTTCAAGTTTTAGTTTAGTGTATCCTTAGCTAACTCTATTAGATCAGCCTTGGCATGTATCCGTACTGTACAGTCCATCCTCTGTTTGGTGCAAAGGAGGATGTCAAATTGACAGCATTACAGTGAAAAAGCCCCCAAGGGAAATAAACTTGGTGGGATCTGGGATGGATGGATGCTGGTTTCCTGCATCCAAAAAGAAAAGGAATAAAAAGAAAGAAAGAAAGCATTGCTCTGTCATACCAAAAAAATGTTTCCATCAGTTCTCCAGGAGGGGATAACACACACACACACACACACACACACACACACACACACACATTAAAGGGCATGCTCAAAGTCTCACCGACAGTGAAGTAACCACATATTTCACATACGTACAACATGCTGTCACACACCTGCTGCCATAAAACCGTTGCACCCATGCACTCACGCTGACTCACACATCTACGTGTGAAAATATGTATCAACACATACACACACGTGCACACACACACGCACACACACTGTTCTGTGTGATCAAGCAGCCTGTCAGAGCATGATGTCATCTTTCTAATTTCAGAAAACCACCTGTGGCTCAGTCTCACACACACACACACACACACACACACACACACACACACTCAGACAGAGCGATGTAACCATCTCAGCCCTGTGCATCATTTTACCCTCTGTTCATATACTCAGCAGCTTTGAAGTCATCTTTTTTTGTGCTTATTTTCTACATTCAGTGCATTATTTTTAGCTATTTTACTCAGAATAGAACCGTTTTATTGTATTACAGTCGGGTTTGACTCCACATTGTTATGATCCTGACTCTGTGACCCGTTTTCCGTTCATGTCTCTGACTGATTCTCACTTTATTGTGGTTTCTGCTTCTGCAGTAATCCCTGGTTGGTTTATTTCTTTCTTTGGGCATGCTGGGTTAGTTTTGCGTTCTGTTCTTGGTGATAGTTTATTTCTTCTTAACTCCTGGTTCCCCATGTTCCCATGTCTATTTTGTCCCTCTGTGTTCTTTGTCTCTTGTGTTTTGTATTCGGTTTTACTTCCTCGTGTTCCTCTGCGTGCCTGCCTCCCCGTGTTGTCTGTTTCCATGTTTACTCACTTCCTGTTTTACTTTGACAGTCCCCGTACTGAGTGCTTTGTTTTGAGTTTTGCTTCCCTTGTCTTGTCAGGTGATTTAGGTCACCTGCTCTCCCCTGCTGTCTCTACTCTCCCTGATTACCTTGTGTGTAATGTCTGTGTCCTCCTCAGTCGTTTCTCCTCGTGTTGGCTTCCTGGTTTCCTGGTTAATGTATTTCTGGCTCCAGCCTTGTGTATATTTAGTATTTCTTCCTGTGAATAAAAGCTAAGTTTAGAACGACTCCTCGTCCTCCATTTGGGTCCTTCTCTGCCTGTCGCACAGCTGTTCCATGACATACATTTTATTGGATTTTTTCTGGATCTTTTCTGAATTTCATCTTATTCTTTTTCATTTTACTTCATGTGAGTAATATTTGTCATATTATTTATGGCATTGCTTGTGTTTTGATTACTGTTCTGGCTGCTGCAACACAGGAAATTTCAGTTTTCCCATCTGTGTCCCAGTTTATTCACCCCCCACCCCCGTGCACTTATTATACCAATGTCAGCAATAAAGAGCTTCTTTGTGCTGCCAATATGCCTCTGCATAATTAACCATATAAAAAAAGCATTTTGCCATAGAAAATTGGCCTTAAAAACAGGATAATTTGAGCCAAACTAACTACTCATGCAGAATAATAAATACAGAATATCATTGCATGGGTAAAATGGTTGACATTTTTCCCTGAGCTGCCGGTCTGCTATCAAATCAGCAGGTTCACAGGCCACACTCATTTACATTTTGCAAGGACAGCTCCTTATTGAATCTGCCACAAGGGCCTTTATTCACACTTTAAACCCACAAAGAGAGCAGCTCTTTCAGCCGTAAATCATCCCAAAGCCCCTCATATTAAGCTGCAGCAGAATATAGAGAGACACTTCTGCATTATTCATGTTGGACAATGAGGACAGAGAGAACATGCTGGGACAGTAAACACCAACAACACTGAGACTGCAGAGGATGCATAGATTTGTATCACAGCCATTTAGTTACAGTGTAAGCAATCAAACGCACAAGACGACCTGATGTGTTGTGTTTGCAGCCTTTTCTTCTGAGCTCAGTGCACCAGTGGATCAGTTTGAAATAAAACAGGTTTTCTGTACCGATGGCCCCACAGGCGGGCTAACACCATTAACCTTCCACTTTGTTCACTGCTGACACGAACCCCTCCAACTGTCATGAACTGCTGTGGCAGGCAGAGTTGGACACCAAAATGCAGACGCCGGAGACAGACTTAAACCCCCCAAAAAAAACCTCAGCTTTATTGCACCAGAAACTCACTCATGGACAGCAACGCACACAGCAGGAACACAAAGAAGACACCACAACAATGAACAGAAGAAAATTGAGGGCTTAAATACACATCAGGTAATTAGGGCAAGTGGAAACAACAGGGATCAACAGGTGAAATGAATGAAACTAAAAACACAGAGGAAGTAAAACTAAACTCAAAGTACAAGGAACACGAGACCATCAAAATAAAACAGGAAGTGACCAACCAAGACACACACTCAGACTTAACCCACGAAAACCTGACAGAGGGAATGACTAAGAGACACCTGTACTTGTACACCTGTTTTAGTCATTATTATTAATCTCTGCCTCTCTTCCACAGCATGTCTTTTGTCCTGTCTCTCTCCACTCAGCCCCAACCGGTCACAGCAGATGACTGCCCCTCCCTGTGCCTGGTTCTGCTGGAGGTTTCTTCCTGTTAAAAGGGAGTTTTTCCTTTCCACCATTGCCAAGTGTTTGCTTATAGGGGGTCGTTTTGACTGTTGGGTTTTCTCTGTGTTATTGTAGGGTCTTTACCCACAATACAAAGCGCCTCGAGGCGACTGTTTGTTGTGATTTGGCGCTATATAAATAAAATTGAATTGAATTGAATTGAATTGAATTGAACACACATGCTGACAGCACAGGGAAGACAGACACAAGAGACTCCACAGCACAGGGGAGGAACACTAAGGGAAATCACAGGAAGTAACTAAACAAGAAACTAATAAACATAATCAAAGATAACTTAAAGGGAACAAAACGAACAGAAAACAGTGGGCCACCGGCCTAGGACCATGACACCAACAGCCAAATCGCTCATTTATTCTTACCCGCTGGCAGGAGACACCACACAAGCTTTTCAAAATAAATGACGATCCCAGCCATAATGTAGTAATGCCGAGGTACAGATGTGATTAGATTTACTAGCAAATTTAAGTGTTTTCTTACTTTTTAAAAAACTTTTACCTCTTACAAGAGTCACTGAAACCTTCTCCACCAGGGGGCAGTGTTTTACCAGTGGGTGTGTTAAACAAAAGCTTCTTACACTGAGTTGGAGCATTTGGCTCTGCTTCTGCTTTTAATTGCCATTTTTGTCCTTATTTCAACAATTCACATCGGGAAAATGAGAAAGAACTGCATCACAAACACTGGATATAAAGCTGACAGAAACTTGCTTTCCAATAAAGTTGGTTTGGATTTGAAATGTGGTGCAGTACTTAGAAAATAACACATATACGTTTCCTTTATATATATATATATATATATATATATATATATATATATATATATATATATATATATATATATATATATATATATATATATATATATATATGTATATTCAAGCTGTGATATGTGTGAAACCATTCATCCGATTCAGACTGTCTGATAGAATTTTCTGTGCCTGGAAATCAAAATCAGTTCCCTACAAGCAAAACTGTGGTTTTGAGAATCTGCTCTCAGAGACTGGATATCCAAATATTTGCCATCTATCCACCCAGCATCATCAGTGTGCAGACTGTGCAATAATTCTACTCAAACAACTTACTAACAACGTACATGGTGCTCATGTAAGTAAAAGTTGGATAAACTGAACACCATCCATCCATCTATCCATCCATCCATCTGCCTAATCGTGCTTTTCAGGTTCAGGTCATGGGGCAGCAGTCTGAATAGGTGAAGCCTCCTCCCGCTCTTCTCGGGGGACACCAAAGTGTTCCTGAGCCAGCAGAGGTGTGACCTCTCCTGTGTCTATGCTGGGGTCTCCCCAGGTTGGACATGTCTCAAACGTCTCATCCTAGAAGATTTCTAGAAGACATACTAGTCAGATACCCGAAGCACCTCAAACACTTCAGTTTGATTTTGCCTTGAAGTTCCTCCTGATGGACTCTAGGGCTTTTTAACCCATCATTAAAAGGGCGTCCTCACAGCACGAGAGAAGCAATGATGTAGAGAAATATCACAGAAATTAAATGACTTGTACCAACAACATGCAAAATAAAGAAAGATCCCACTGATTGATATGCGAGGGGTGGTAAATAAGCAGTCTGGGCCTTGAATGTCTGCCAGTGACCAACAATTGGATACAAAAGGATCGATGAGAATTCGTGGATTTGGCTTAAGGTGGAGCTTAGACACCAGAGGAGGCTTATTTTCCACAGTGTGTGCTCTTAGGTGATGGTAGTGACATATTCCATAAACTAAAAGTAAAATCCATGTAAATGATGCATGAGCATTTCAGTTCTCCTCAAATCTTTGATATCCACTACTGCATAGGTCAGTGATGAAATCCACTGCATTGGATTGGAGTCAAGTATAGACTTACTGCAATCATTTGCCTCCACATTCCTGCAGCTTATTGATATTTTGGGGGGGAGGTGTTTTGTTCTTCCTTTACGATGTTGCGGGCCACATTGAGAGGGTCTGTGGCCCAGTTATTGACTTCAGGCTGCTTTACTCGTGTGTTTCATAGAGAATAACTTCAGTCATGAGGTCATTAATTATGGTGAATTCCATTTGTCCAATAAACTCCACGGCAATCTCTCCCATACATTTCTACACTGTGCCTGTGGGCACCAACATACCCAAAGTAAACTTTATTACAGTCATAATAGTGTTACATTAAAACACAGTGATGAAATGAAATGAGTAGGAATGAGCCATTAATTTGAGGTGACGCAGCAGATGGTGAGCTTTCAGCATGGCGTCCTGAGTGAGCCGTCAGCAGCATGCCCACACACCGTTTACCTTCACGACAAACTGTGATGTATGTGTGTGACCAGGAGGATGTCTTAGTGTGAACATGTTTCCCCTGATATCTGATCTCCAGCTCACAAACCAAACTTGGACTAATTGATTCTAAAACACATTTTTACTAATAATATCTCATTATTTATATTTATATGAGCCATAAATATTTCTGTTTGAGTCTGAAAGATAACGGAAAGGTCATAAAAAAAACTCTTTAGAAGCCTTTTTGCTTCTTTATGATGACGTTTGATCTTAAAATGAATTTGAAGCGTAATTTTCATCTTTGCCATCGAGTTCAAGTTCTTACTGGTTGCTTCGTACACACTCCGTCTGTCACACATGCACTCAGTGGTATCAGAGATCACACACATGGCAGGCTGCACTGTACACACCACCTCCGCAGCCCTCACGCCCTGCAAATCTGAATGACCTCTGACCTGCAGCCCCTGCACAGACACACAGTCACTACTTTGGCATCCTAATGGATCACCAGCTACAAGTAGCCGTCTCAGTGTAACAGCATGACATTCCCTGAAATGGGCCACCAGCGCTGAGCCATGCGCTGAGTTGACAGCACTGCATGCCATCATCATCATCACTGCTATCACTCTTAATATGTCCAACGGACCCTCACATACAGGAAGAGGCAATGAAGTGACCACGTGACAAAAGCGGATATGTGGTTGAGTAAAGGACACATATTATTTTATTAGGTGGAACAGATAAAATGATTGCTTCTGGTTTAAAAAGGGTTATTGGTTTTATACATAAGCAGCTAATTCTGGCACCTGGTTGCCAAAGGCTTGCCACACTTGTGGTGGCAGATGCTCCAGCATTGGCTTGTCCATATTTGAGCCGCTTCCATGGGTCATCTGGGCACTAAAGCTGGCCTGAGCACCTCTGACTGAGGCAGATTTTTACAAGCTGAGCAGTGCAGGTCTGAAGATGGGGTCCATATTTGGTGGCACAGCACAGCTGAAGGGATGACTCCTGACTCATAATACTCCTGCTTTTTAAGCTGCCTAGAAGCCAGAAATCTATCAGTCACCAGCATCATGCTACTGCCAGAAAGTCTAACTTTAACCCTGTGAGGTCATCACAGGCGATGACCCCAATCCTAAACCATCAGAATATGAACTTCTCCAAAGTCCTGGCAATCAGGGGATAAAGAAAGTAGTCATTATAACAGACAAACATTAAAAATATTTGCATAAAAAAGTAATTTTGCTTGTTTTCCAAACACAGGGTCAGGACCTGAGTGATGAGGGCTTAAACGAAGGCACCAAACCGAGGGCAGGGTCGAAGACAAGCTAACTGATTTGTCTCCTTGAGATGAACCTACAGCCAGTATAAAGATGGACATCTCTGCCTGAAAGTGAAGCCAGCACATTAGTGCCCTAAAGCTGTATTCTGTTTAGTGGCCACCAGGTGGCGATACCTGTGGTCCTGGGTTTCAGCAGGTTCTCAGGGGAATGCTGGGGTAAAGGTGCAGTTCAGTCAGACCCGCCCGTCTGGTCTAGTTTCAAGTAAAAACACGCAGCTCGAGTACTTCAGAAACCAGAGAGTGGTGTCATAGTAACTACATCCATTTTTCTACCATCCAGAGATAAACCAGTTAACATCCAACAGCCTGGACTGCTGAGGGTGTGTTTGAGCCTCATGATAAATACTTACACTTTCAGAAACGAGAGCTTACCTATTAAAGTCTCATACAGCTCCACCAAAGAGGGGTGAATGTTGCTGAACCCCAGAGATGGTGAGATTAAGAAGTTAAACATTTAACAAAATATATTCATCGCCAGTTATATTTATGCAAAAGGAGGCATTACTTGACATTCATTGGTCAGAGCCACTTCCTCTCAGCTCATTCATTGAAGGCTGTTTATAGAAATGCTTTTTTAACTTTCAGAATAACCATTAAAGATTTCTGTCAGGGAGACCGGGGGGTGGCCCTAAAAGCAGACACAAAGGCTTGATGAGAATAAATAAAGTTGAGCTTTATCTAGCAAACAAACTGGCAAACATATAACTATATGTATATATATATATATATATATATATATATATATATATATATATATATATATATATATATATATATATATATATATATATATATATACACAGAGCCATTAACGAGGGAACAGGACACAGGTGAAGGCAAAGAAACAATTAACAACAGGTGGAAACAATCAGGGAACATTTCTGAGGTTTTTAGTATTTTTGCTCGAAACTGTAGTTGTGTACCTTGGATCACTGTGGATCACTGTGGATCACTGTGGATCACTGTGATTGTGTCTCTGCACTGATGTAGCAAAGTGAAAAAACAAACTTTTCGACCTGCATTGAATCATTGTTGAAGAATCTTTTAGGTAATAAATAAATGCAGAAGGATTTACTGGCTGTGGTGCGGTGACTGCAGCTGCTTGCCTTTGCAAAGCACCGAGAATCCACACGAGACTCAGAGGAGGCGACGAAAGGCAGAAGGTGGGGCTGCTGCTTTAAATATTTTAACACATACATCCATGACCTAAACACACACCCACCCACATAGGTAACATGCCTTACAGATATAATCACACATACCCTGCAAAGCCATGCACACATAAAGTCCTGAAGACTTATTCTAAACTTTAAACTAAGCTTAACCTTAAACTAACTTCACCGTAACATGTAAACCCCCCCCCCACACACACACACGGTCTGGTTTAATGTTGCTTGTATGAATATCTTACACGATCGTCTTATAAATAAGGCATACATCATCCCACCAGTATCATATTGCCATTTCCCCTTTGTGTGACCGTCCTTCTAAATCCAATTAGAAACAAATGAACAAATAAAGATAAATACAGAAATTAATTTAAATAAAAATAAACAGCTATTTAGGCACCCGGAGACCACTGAAGCAGTCAAAGTCAGTGAATATTTATAACACACCCACATCAGGGTCTGCAGCACGTGTCCCAGCCTGTTCATTACTGAGAATCCTGATGAAACCACAAAATTTTCGGCATAGAGTCATGAGGTCTGCAAAAAGCTTCTGTTGCAGGGAGCAGATGAAAATCATCGCTTGTTTACCAACTTCACAGCAGAAATCGACATGTTTGCAGCCTGTTCTGGACTCCGTGGGAAGTGTGTGTGTGTATATATGTGTATATATATATATATGTATACCCAGATTTACATTTCTTTGCATAAATTTATGTAATCATCTCAAGATAAGTGATCAAAAATCCCCTTATGCTCTACAGGAAGAGAAAAATGAAGGATTTTGCCAATGAATACAGCAGGTAACAAGAGAAATGTGGGTAGAAGAAACTGTTGCACAGTGTGAACATGTGCTCGTGATGCTTCACTATGACACATGCAGACCCTCTTAGCAGGGCTTTGCCTGCTGCTGTTCCTCGGAGCAGCCTCTAAGTCGGCTCCCCGCTCGCTGCAGGACGTCCCGTGCCATCTGCTGCTTGACTTGGCACAAACTTTGACCCGCTGAGATCTGTGCAGGGCATTGATGCTGAATGGCGGGATAGTAATACGCTGCATCTGTGACACGTTCAGAGGCTAATATCAAAATGCGGCACATTTCTGGCATTTCCATTCAGGGTTTTGAAGTTTGGAGCAGTAATGGGTCATGGTGGTAAAAAAAAAAAAAAAAAGCCATAGTTGTTGCCATCTTAATTTCTGGAACCCACAACAGTCATTTCTGGAAGAAAGTGTGGAGTGCAAAGTAATCAGAGAATGCTAGCAAGCTTCGTCAGTAAGGTGTATGCACAGATACAGGTAGTATCCTGCGTCTGTGTCCTGTCTCTCTCTGCCCTCACACCCAACCGGTCACGGCAGATGGCTGCCCCTCCCTGAGCCTGGTTCTGCCGGATGTTTCTTCCTGTTAAAAGGGAGTTTTTTCTTCCCACTGTCGCCAAGTGCTTGCACATCAAGGGGTCACCTGATTGTTGGGGTGTTCCCTGTAATATAAAGTGCCTTGAGGTTATTGTAGTTGTGATTTGGCACATTATAGATAAAATGGAATTGAACTGAATTAACTGCACACCAAGCCAAATGTACTCCGAGAAAACATTTTTGTGACTCAAATTACCTGGTCTAGCCTGGCAGAAAAGTAATGGCTGTCAGGGTTGGATTTAATCTGTCAGTCATCTCTTAGTCACAATGCTCCTAATTATGCACATCTTTAAACCTGGCTTTAAATGTTGTATACTAAAAATTGCAAAAAGTTTGTCCAAAAATATAGCATTAACTTTGTCACCTACGATGACTTAGACCTCAGAGGGTTAATTTCTCTGTCTTTTCTTTTCATTCTTATTGCAGTTTTCTACTCTGCCATGTTTTTAAAAAGCATTTTATGACTCGTATAAAAATAAATATTGCTTACTTACTTATTACAACCAGTCTGCAATGCCAGGGGTCAAGGCTCTTAGGTCCCTGCCTTTGGACATTACATCATCTCCAATACTTTTGGTAATTTCTTACTTTTTCCCACTTGGCTGAGACACTGCTTCTCAAATCACTTTAGTGCTGCTGAAGCCATAACTCACCAAGAATATTAAAACAAAACAAACAAAATAAACTCAGATGTGATGTGTTGAACAGGCCATGTCCTGCAACTAGCAGCTGATATGATTATCAGGTGCAAAGTATGAGTAAACATTTTCGATTTCATAATTATGTTGCAGCCCATAATAATTTCAATATGATTGGGGGGGCAGTGCCTCCTTATTAACCAAACGGCACTGACACACAATTTAAATGTGCACTAAAGCAGGTGGGGAGAAACAAACTGTATTTGTTGTCTACAGTTCATATCGATCTTTAATGAGCTGAGAGCCATAAACTCGCCTCCACTCAATAAAAAAAAAAACCTCCTGTTTTGTTTACAGAAACGTCACTGAGCCTTTCCAATCCATTTTTCAAACTGATGCAGTGAGTCCAAAGAAGCACAATTTCCTCATTATTTCCTCACTGAAGGTGTGTGTGTGTGTGTGTGTGTGTGTGTGTGTGTGTGTGTGTCGTGTGCGTGTGCGCTGCTCCCTGCAGGAATCAGGCCCTGGAAGCCAATGAAAATTCTCTAACGGGTAAAAGTTATAAGAACATGACGAGTTCCACCGAGAGAAGAGAACAGCATGTATAAATCATTTGAACTTTTTTTTTTTTATCATATTTGCTAAGCTAGCAAACAAAAAAATCAGCTGTTAAAGGACTCCTTATCTTCATGTCTGCAAATGCACCACAAGGATTACTGCCCATTCACATGTGATCTGATATTAAAGCACAGTGCACAAAAGAGTTCTCCTTCTCTGTGAATAATTGTGACTGATAACAGCAGCAAGCTGACAGGTACGTAATGCCTCAGTCACACAGGCCTAGAGACTGGTCAGCAACCCCCTGGTAACCTGCGGTCTCTGGGGAAAAATGTGTCCCCAACCAGTTGTGAGTGGCTGCTGGCTGTTGCTGTGAAATTAAATGCTAAAGCTTTATTCATACAAGCATAGAGGAGATGAGTCAGTCACTGGTTACTGGGAAAAAGTGTGTATTCTGGTTGTCAAGTGGTTGTGGGGGGTAGCTGCCAGCCACCAGTGTAAAAGTGGTCACCATGAGGTATATAGTGCTGCACCAAAAACCTGCTTGTGTTGCTCCACCCAACCTACCATTCCCCACAGTTTGCATGAAAGACACAGACGTGTCTGCAAACACTTGCTGACTACTCTCCAAGCAGCGCTGAAACTGTGAAAGTGCGACTCAAACTGGAAACAGAGATCATTTACCTTCAAAATAAAAGTTGCACCTTTTAAAATGTGTTATTTGTGGTGCTGAGGCACAACATTCACTTGTAAGGTGAATGTTGTCTGTTTTCAGCTCGTGTCTAAGTAAATGACGATTGTTTGCAGACTAGTCTGCGTTTTCAATGCAACCCCTGGGAGACCGCAACAATCTGTTAGCAACCAAAGCAATCGCAACAAGGGTTTTGGTGCAACTCCCCCGTGATAGCCATCACCCGTCAACCGGCCGGAGAATGCACATTTTTCCCTGCACAGATTGCCAGCAGCCTTGACCTGAAACAGAAAGGTGTGGGCCACTTTAAACATGTGGCATCATCCTTTTTGAATCACTACAGTTAAAAAATACATTAACCGAGAAAAAAATGAGTCTCACACAGACAAATATGCTCTCAGTCTGACACAGCACCTAAAGTAGACTCACACTGTGGAAAGTGCTTGAAGGATAATATATGCTTAATAAAAGGAAAGGATTTGCTTTCCAAGGTTGAACCTCAGATGTGGCTGCTGCTGTCAGTGATTCCAGCAGAGCTGCAGGCATGAGGCTCATCGCCGTCTCCTTCCAGACACTGTTTACCTTCAATATCACTGATGTCACAGTGCCTTTGTGCCCGGCACGCTGGCAGCGGTCCAGAGCTGAAGGACTCCGAGAAGGATGTCTGTAGAAGCTAGACTGGATTCAAGCTGAAGTATGAGTCTGTTGGAACAAATCAGGGTGGGTTATTCATAAGTGGAGATTGAACAGATGTGATCACTCCGGTCCTTTCATCAGCGTCACATCTTATTGCGTTTCTCAAAAGCAGAAATAAATCCTTGGAGTTCAGATTCTGGTGTCTCTTCCTTCTTATGTTCAAGCACCAAAAACTGAAGGTTATCCCATTTTTCTGATTTGTAATCATGCATCACTAATTATTACATTATCCCACCTGATTCCCACCTATCAGACTTTGGAACAGCTGTGTGAGTTGCAGATCTCTGATTAATTCATTTTCTTGGTTCACTTTCACCGTGTTTGTCGGTGCCGCGTGAAAAACTTTAAGTGATGGCAGGATGCTCTTACAGTCCTGCGCCCAGCCTCAGTCAGTTTTCGCTTCGACGGCATGTGATGAATCTAACAAAGGAAGGAACTGAAACTCATTTGTCCTCCCTCTGCGGCTTCAGAGTCAGAACGCAGGTTGTTCTCAGAAACTCACTTCTCCTCAGCTGGAAAAATATTGCTTTCTTGTTACTTTCATTATCACGCTCTCCGCCTACGCAGACAGAAGAACCCACAGAGGAAACAGGTCCACACAGTCACTGCACAAGCAGTCGAATGACACGCCGGGAAACGTAGGATCTGATCAAGACTAAGTAGAAAGAATTCAAGATTCAAGAATTATATGATAAATTTCTGTTATATCCATGCAATGCAAATTAGAGGATTTAAGAGCGATACATCGCCTAGAAATAAAATATAAATCCTAACTGCTAGTTGGTCGGGGGGGGGGTAATAAAATACAGATTTGGACCTTTTATTTACAAAGCTTCCTGGTACTGAGTACTATGGATAAAATTCTAAGAAATTCTTTGAATCTCCCCCGAAGGTTAAAACTAAATGCTGGGAAGATAATATATTCATGATGACTGCTTGGAATACAGAGAGAGACTTTTAAGAGGCTTTGGAGTTCCTCGGGCAGAGGAGAAAATGGTGGAAAGATGACGTGCAGAGCTGCAGAGCTCAGCAGAATGATGCTCACGGTTTGAGTAAACGAATCTATTTAAACATGAGGAGATATAATCATCACTATTATGATGGACATTTCAGTCACACTGGTATTTAACGTGTGATCCGGATCCACAACAGTAACGCACGCACTGAGCGACACATAAGAAAAGATTAAAACTTTGAGCTTCCTTTGAGCTGCACACTGACTGTAATTCTTGCTCAGAGCTGCTCTGAGAACTTTCCTCAGTCACTCCTGAACTCAGACTGCTTGCTAAAAAAACAACAGGAAGACTAGAAAAGACAGGAGCTCTCTGAGATGATTCACTCTATTTATGAGTATGGGCCCTGATATCTATAAATCCGACGGGTCAGTAGCAAACCATAGGGTCAGGTTCTATATTAGCCACATGCTAAACATGCAGAAGATGTTATGTTTCAGCTCACGCTTCCCTGATGGGATCATCGCACTTGGAAGTTCATCCAGCTTTTCCTTCCTTCTCTATCAAATCAACAAACCACAGATTTGACACAAAACTCTTTTTGCTTTGAAAATTTTTAGCTTCATGAAAGATGCATCAAAACAAATGGAAATGATTTTATTTAATGGCAGGTTTTTTTCCAGCTCAAGTAGAGTAAAAAAAATATGGGAACGCTTAATTTTACGGGGGAAAAAATGTAATCATTAACAAAAACATCATAACTACCTCCTCAGGCTTCTCGTTTGAGACATGAAAAACTGAATTCTCCATCCAGCGTTCTCAGATAGAGGCCGACGGATCCACTTAGCAGGGTGGAGCCTCGTCAGGGAACGTTTTCTTCGATTTCCACCTTTAATTGGCTAAATGGATCAGACTGAGATCCGGACTCTTTCCTGAAACGATGTTTTATCACCCTGATGAGTTCATCATCACCAAACTTTCCTTCTGTCAGTGGAATGAGAAGAGTTTTCAAGCTTTCAGTGAACACCTGTGCATAATGATTGTCACCTCACCTGGTCCTTTACCTGACATCCAACTTGGTATCATCAATGATTGGAGAAATTTGCTTGTTTTCTTCAGACATTTTTGTATATTTTAATTGGATTTGATTTAATTTAATTCCAGCATTATCTCCTTGGCCCTGACTGAACATCACTTTCATCCAATTACCCACATTTTCTATTTTTAAAACATATATGTATATATATGTGGATTTTTTGGTCCCGAATCTCTGGATAACCCTTTTCAACAATATTAGTTAAAATAATGTAGTTTATTTGAGGTATATTTCATGAATCCAGATGTTAAAACAGCTATGAAACAGGAAGTTTTGTGTCATAGCTGTGGTTTGTGTATTTGCTACAGAGTAAAACAGCTGAATGAAGATCCTCAATATGTAGTGATTCTATAATTCTGGCCGGGGGTCGTATGAGATTTCCATTTTCTTATGTCAAGCTGTGGCACGCAGAAGGACCCCAACGCAGGACTCGGAGAAACGTGTAACCTAAATTAAACAGCTGTATTTGCTGAAAACTCAGAGCAAAATACAAAAGCCACTTGGAAACAAGAACTCAGACAGACAGCAGACACAGCTGGAGGGAAAACTATGACACTGAGCAGAGAAAACACACATAATAAATATACAGGAGATAACGAAGGGGGAGAGGAAACAGCCGGGAATAACAGGTGAACAGGATGACACTAACAAGACCAAGGAAGCAGAGCAGACTACAATGCACAAGAGACAGAGACTATCAAAATAAAACAGGAAGAGCAGGGACAGGGACACAAACTCAGACTTGACACCTAGCAAGGCAGGCAAGACAGGGAACAGGGCAAAAGACACACAAGGACACATGAGTGACCTGGGGAACACTGGAGAACTGGGAATCTAATATAAATAAATCATACCCAAGAACATGACTGAGAACTAAACCAAGGCCTGAAAATACAAATGCAGAACCAAAAAGAAACACAATGGCAGAAATGAACACAGCACCTCAAAACCCAAGAATCAAAAACACTGGGCGGAGACCCAGGACCATGACGCAAATAGTCAAGAAGTCCGTGTCTTTTGTCCTGTCTCTCTCCCCTCAGCCCCAACTAGTCGCAGCAGATGGCTGGCTCTGCCGGAGGTTTCTTCCTGTTTAAAGGGAGTTTTCTCCTTCCCACTGTCACCAAGTGCTAGATCATAGGGGGTCGTTTTGATTGTTGGGTTTCCTCTGTAATTATTGTAGGGTCTTCACCTTACAATATAAAGAGTGCTATATAAATAAAATTAAATCCCCCCCAAAATTTAAAACTGACCACTGGTGGCCTGGTGGATGCCCAGAGGTTAAACGTGTATTTTTTTTAAAAATCATTTCAGTAAGTAGTAAAGATTACTGATTGTTAGCTTTATGAGTGGAAAAATTAAATGTATACCAAACTGTCGTAATATTACATATTCTGTATCAGTTCAGTTCAGCTCAGCATTGAAGTTTTTGATATCAGAACTAATAAAAGCCTCGGGTTTCAGAGTTTTTTTTTTTTATTTCATAATTATTATACTGCACCCTCCGATTCATCTTTCTCACAAAGCCGAGGTTCATTACAATGTTGGTGGGTCAGCAGCATCAATGTGAGTCATAAAAACCACAGGGACCTCTGGCCTACATAACTCCGACCTGAAAAAACAACCGCAAGGGCAAAGAGGAACAGCTGAAAGGACGTGTGTGTGCGTGAGGAAATGTTTCAGTGTAGATTTGAGCATGCGAGGGTGTGAGTGTATGTGCACATGAAAGCTGCCCTGTTGATGTCCACTATATTATACATTATTATATATTATTATATTAAGTATTCACGCACCCATGTGAATCATTGAGTCCAGGTGTTCCTGTACTCCACGGCCACAGGTGTATAAACCAACACCTAGGCATGCAGACAGCTTCTACAAACATCAGTGAAAGAATGGGTCGCTTTCAGGAGCTCAGTGAACTCCAGGGTGGTACCGTGATAGGATGATACCTGTGCAACAAGCCCAGTCATAAAGATTCCTCACTACTAAATATTCCACAGTCAGCTGTTAGTGGGATTATAAAAAAAGTGGAAGCGACTGGGAACTACAGCAACTGTAGAGCAGTGGAGACGCGTTCTCCAGAGTGGTGACTCCATCTGATAATCCACTGAGCGAGTCTCGGTTTGCGGTTGCCAGGAGAACGGACGGATGAGTGGGTTTGGTGTGGAAGACCTTGACTTGCCTGCACAGAGTCTTGACCTCAATCCAAGACTGTGAGCCAGGCCCTCTCGTCCAACATCAGTGTCTGAACTCACAAATGCGCTTCTGGAAGAACTGCCAAAATTCACATAAACACTCCTAAACCTTGGAAAGCCTCCCCAGATGAAGCTGTTATAGTGGAAAGGGTGGGCCAACATTATATTAAAAGCAGAACAGAAACAGAAATTTAATTCTAGGTGACTTCATTAGACACAAGACCATCTGGGGCTATAACCATAACCACAAACATGGAGAGACTGTAGAGGAGTGGGCACTGATTAATGACCTCACATTACTCCACACTGGAAAGAACAAACCATGTTTCCAAAGTGCACGCTGGAGAAGGCGGTGTAACCCAGACCTTGTTTTCACCTCATCTCGAAGTTAGAACACTATCTTAACTTCAAGATGCACGTTTCAAGACCCATACCTAAAAATCAACCTATCATAGTGAGCATTAAGCCAGTCATCAGACCAACAAAGACAAAACCAAGATTTCATTTCAGAAAACCAGTATGGGAGAAATTATATCAGATCTGGAGGAACATGGCTTGTGTATTAGACCTGTCCCAGAGTACTATAGAGATTTTCAGGCATCTGTCTGGGAATGCTCAAAGCGCAACATCCCAAAAGGTTGCAGGGAAGAATGTATCCCAGGACTCTCTGAAAAGAGCTATTTACTGAGCATATGCCCAAACCTAAAACCAGGAACCTTTTGCCGAACACACAGTTGAACTTGGAGAAACTCTCGTGTTAACTATCAGGAAACTAGACTGCACAAAGGGTCCACCTGAACTAATAGCCGCCATAACCCCAAATGAAGTAGCCTATCAGCTTCTGCTCAGTTGAAAACCACTAAACAAAGAACGTAGCTCTCTAAAGAAGATGAAAGAGGATATGGAGTGAGCCTTGTGCACCAGCAGTGATCTTTGTGACCCGTTTGATAGTGGAGATTTTAATGAGGCACTGAAACAGCTGAAACCTGTGCTCCAGAGTGAAGCAGGTCGGCCCGAGCCAGCAAGATCGACCCGGAGTTGAACAGTGCGTGCTGAGTTATCACAATGCCTCTCCCTGCTTTGTGCAGGATTTCTGCTATTGCACCTCCTAACCTGCAATGAGAAACACTGACAAGAATTGAAAGGCACAAACAACTAAAAGACATACCACACCCTCTCTCCAACCACCTCTCCATCTCAACCAGTCTAAGACACATAGACTGCAGAGGTGGATGGAGAGTGAACAGAGTCCACCTAGCGATGTCCTTCCAGCCCATCAAGAACAACTACCTAATGCAGGGGTGGACAATTATGTTTTCCACGGGGCCACATGAGAAAACAGAAAATATTGTGAAGTTGAGTTCTGCACAATATTAATTGTATTTTTTTTTCTTTATAAAAAGCAGTAAATAGCAGTGTTTTGACAAGCTGGTAAGAGTAGGCTATATGTATATGTATATGTAAAGCAAAGGAGAAAAAGGCAAAACTTGCCCCTTCACGTCGCAGCTGAAGCTCCAGATTCCCCGCAGTGTCCTCGATCCTCATCGTCACGGTTCGCCTGGACAGCGGGACTTACTTAAATGCGCCTTCTTTTTCAGGGCATATTAGTGCTGCAGAGTCCACCAAGCACTCTTTGACAAATTGACTGTTTTTAGCAATTTTGTGGGATATCACAAAGCTGGTCTTGGTTACTGCATCCCTGGATGTGTGAAGCTTGGTAAAAAAAAAAAAAAAGCCTTGCTGCTTTTGCAGCTTAGCTAGCAAATCTTCCGATGTCCGCACTCTTCCAGCATCAGTCAAGTTTTTGTATTTCCCCGCGTGTTTCGTCTCGTAATGCCGACTCAAATTGCAAGACGGCGGTCTGCTCCCCACAAAGTAAACACATGGCTTTGCCTCCAACTTCAGTAAACAAATACTTAAAAGTCCAATTTTTCTCCAATTTCTGCATCTACCTTTCTTTTTTAACACGAGCAGACATTTTTGAGGGCTAAGGTCATCTTGGGATAGCATCCAATGCTGCGCACTTGTTGCTATACATATCGCATCATTATGTACGTGAATAAAAAACAACTTCAAAATAAAAGCAATGCAGCTTTAGTCCATGCACGAGGTAAAACGAGAAATTATGTTTATTTTGCAATTTCCAATTAACGTTAAATGGGCCGGTCAGAGTAAACCAAAAGGCCGTATGTGGCCCGGGAGCCGTACAATGCCCATGTCTGACCTAATGGAACATCATTATCTAGGAAAGACTGGTTCACTCTTAATATAGCCCAATTTAAAGAGGGCAAAGCTAAGGATGATATGCACAGGTGAGGCTTGACAACAAATACTGAATGCTCTTGTGGTGAATCAACTCAAACAATGGAGCATATTCTTCATGGTTGTCCTCAAGGACCTACATGCTCACATCAAGATCTCAGGGATGCAAACAACAACGCTCACTCCCAGCAGTGGCTGCTGGGAATGCAAGTAGACAGTATAACAGATGCCCCCCTTCTCCTACAGCCTCACACAACCACGCAAACACTGAGGTGCACCTGTTTGGATGAACGGAGGGGTTCGCAACCTTTAATATCAAAAAAGCCATTTTTGAACAATGTTTGACCCAAAAAAATCTGTATGCAGGTCTGACTGAAAACGTATTTGAGCTGACAGGTGAAGCTGTAGGTAACAGCAGCCTGTTGAGAATAATGCATTATATCAATATTATTAATAGGTGTCACATTTTCATTACCTTAATACCATGTTTTTTTTCTACATTTATGAAATTATAGGACTAAAATGTCAAAAATCTCCACCAGCATGTTCTGGGCTCCTTTGAAAGAGAGAGGCTGTAGAGGACACTCTGACTCATATTTGTGTTTGTGCAAATGAATCAAACTAAAAGTGGCTTACTTTAATAACTATCAAGTTTTTTGTCTTATTAATTAGCAATAATAAATATTCAAAGGGGAAATAAAGCAGGTATTTTAAAATGAACTGCTCATTGGTTTCCATTGTAGAAACTGTAATTGCAGTTTAACTGGATAACATCTGTCAGAAAAACGAACCCTTTCACTGTATTTATGTGGCGTGTTTTCTTAAATGTAAAAATACACCATTTCAAGCACAGTGAGGTACGCCGAGCTTTGATGCAACGTTTCCTGCTGCAGAAACAGACGTTCTGAAAGATGTTAAAAATTCATGTTAACAATTAATGTTAATAATAATTTAGTGTCCAACCCAACAGTCACAGGCCAGACTGTATATTCTTCATGGCCTACAGAAAAAAGCTTTTATTTTTATATTATCAATAAATTTTAATTCAATTAATGTGTTTTATTTATTTTATATTAATCTAAATCTGCAAAATAATGTTTCTAAAGTCTTGAAATAAATGTAGCCTAGTATACCCCATGCCCCCCTTTAGGCTCCCCCCTGTTTGCTGAAGGCATCACTGCCGGCAGTGCGGCGGCTGGTAGCTTCATTTAAACATTGTGTCAGACTAATTTAATTGGCATATTTTAACTTCTGTAGCTCTACTGTAGCTTTACTGTATGGAGCAGCTACATAGTTCTCTTTTTCACGCCGGTCCTCGTTGATCAGGTGGATGGTGAAGGACCTCCGGCAAAGGTTTTCATGGTGGTTACAGGGGAAAGAAAAACGCTGCCGCTCCACCTGAGCTCACCGACTCAGTAACGGCCCCGCCTCGTTGCTCTTCGCCCTGTGTGTGTGCAGACAGGCTCGGGCTCCACTTTAAACTGCGACAGCGTCATCATCACCACCGCTGCTGCTGTGTGGCAAACCGATTGACTAAATCACACTGAGAAAATGAGAAATGTTGTTTATGCTAAAAGTGGTTAATTTTGGCTTGTTGCTATGTGGTCGCTAGGCATGTTTAATTAAACTTCTTGAGATGTTATTGTGGGGAAAAAACAGGTTATTTTAGTTCACTGTTAGGCAGTTGCCAGGCAACCTGATGACATCACAATATATATAATGTAATTTTGGAAGTTTTCTGGATGTAACTTAAATGCAATTGTGGTGAAATAAAAATGATACAATGCTTTTCTTAAGTGTCATAGGTGCACAGATAATAAAAACAGGTCATTTTAGCCTGTTGCTAGGTGATAGCTAGACAATATGATAACATCACAGTATCTGATACAGATAAGAACCTTCCAGGGCCAAAGATGCACCTGTGTGCCAAGTGTGGCTGACCAGCTCCAGCCCACAGAGGCTCGACTTTTTGTGTGTTACAGTAAGATAAATAAAGTGTGTAGCAGTCTTATGCAGTAGCTTTAAAAATAGTAGTCGTAGTTTCAATCTGACTTAAATCCAACCACAGATTAAGCATATCAATAAGCCAGCAGTACTGAAGGCGAAAGCAAACCCGAAAAAGGTGCAGAAATGAGCTATGCAGAAGCTTCTGTTTAAGCAGAGACCTTTTAGTGATACTCAGAGCCATATAAACCCTGTGCACACACAGCTGACTGTTCTTTAACCACAGCTTCAGATAGTGAGAGTCAACGTGAGCGAATCAAACCGCAGAGTCAGACAAACACAGCCGCCAACAGTAGAAAATCAACATTTAATCTACAGTTAGACAGGCAAAGAGGAGATATGGTCATACTTCATTTCTGATCCGAACAGCTCTTTTAGGCACAGGGACATACATTTAAAAATATCATATATTATAGCATATATTATTCTATGTAGCATAAAAGCTCTTTAACGTAACAACGTATTCACTTCATCATTGCTGTACAAAAATACATTTTAATCTTTCTCTTTCTCTGCACGTCGTTGGCATATGAGTGTTGGTGTCCAGTTCATTCTCGGAAATGCAGATGTTCTTAATATCTTGGTTACTATATGGATGAATTTGTGTGTGTGTGTGTGTGTGTGTGTGTGTGTGTTTGTGGTCATCTTCTTGCAGTCATGGTTCAGCCGAAGTCGATGCGCGGCCGGTACTCGAGAACCATGGGATACGTCTGAAGGAGACACAGAAACAAGAGAAACTGTTTCAGAGCGACACGATCGATGGTTCGGCCTTTACACTGTAAACTTAAGCACGCTTCAGGGGACACACCACACGGCTGCCGCCGCCGTGGGAACTCAGAGGAATCATTTGATGAACACTGAATCAGTGCAGCCAGGAGAGTCTTCGTGCAGGTTCATCTATTGAACTGACTTTTAGAGCGCTCTTTGAAAGATTCTTTCACACTTCTTACAGCGATTAAATGGTGGTTTAAAACACACTCACATACACAAATGCACACATGCACAGCCAAACTTCGGTGGTTTCTGCTGATCCAGAATCAGTTCTGCGACTCCCAGTGTAGCTCAATTCAAACTGCATGTTGAATTACACTGTGCTGGAACCACCTGGTCTGGTGCAGAAGAGCCTGCTCACGCTGCTGAACACCAACAAAAATGCAGCGCGCACCTTTGTGTCCTTTCTGTCTCTCACAGAAAAATTCATGAAAGTTGTTCAGGTTTCATGAACAGCGAATTTAATGCTCATGCATTCTGACATTTTTCACATGCCTCACACTGATGAACAGATTTTTCTGTGATTTAAACTGCCGAAGGTTTTTCGTTTCAAGGGTGCGAATGTGGCCTGTGGTCGAGCTGGTGAGCAATCTCTTCAAACTGTTTCAAGGCTCTGCGAGCCAGAACACGATAGCACGCACTTCAGATCATCCCCTCTGAATCCCACCCTCAGGCACATCGTGATGTCACAGCATGCCGCACAAATTCACAGTCTAAAAAAACTGCTGACCGACGGAAAACAGTGACAAGCGTGGCCACCTGATGTGTGGCCTTCAGGGACGCAAACTCTCGACTCTCCAGATGAAAACTGTTAGGTCATCCCAGAGTCCCAGCTTGAAGCTGAAGTTGGTGTTTGCTCTCTGTAAAGAGAGGTTCTTGCTGAAATCAGTGTGAGTGCTCAGGATGGGACTTCCAGGGAATGATTTCCAGATCAGAAGCCTGACAAAACCAAGAAGATGATCCTGAATGGGAGATTAGTCAAATTTAACAGGCAACAGTTTTGATTTTACGGATCTGTTCACAGAACCTTTTGATCCCAAAGCTCCCAAACAGGACACTAAGTGGCCGTGGCTTCAAAACAAACAAACTGCCCCCACTGCTCATACTTCCTTGTGTGACTACAACCAATCCTGCCACAACAAGGTGCGGCAAGGCGACAATCCTAAAGGACAACCGGTGTGCATCTCTAACAGCTTCTGACAAAACTGCCACACTTGATATCCCATAAAGAGAACAGTTCGGTCTGCTACCAGCTCCTCAAAATGTCAACATTACAGTAAAACAGCACTGCACTGTAGCACTGGAACCGGAAAAATACACCTTGTGCACCACCAGAGAAATATGGACATGAGATCTAAAGTGTTTGTGACGGCTCTGCTTGATTGGCCTGCTTTTTCCTTTCTCTCTTTCAGGTGTTGGTTAAAGGTTAGCGCTTCATTTTCTTGTGTTCTCTTTGTTCTCAGTTGGATTAATACATGGGCTTGGTGACTTGCTATGTGACACTCCCTTTTTTGTTATGTCCTGAACAAGCCAGGCGTGTTTTTCCCTTATAAAACACCAAGAAGCAGCAATCTCTGCAGCTTTAATCACAGCTGCCTCTGGGAAGCTGGCCTCTCAGCCTCCTGCATGGGCTTGTGGCCCAGAGGCTCATTCAGTAATCCTTCCATCACTGAGGTTAAATAAGAGCGCTGTCAATGCTGACACATACATACATTCCTGCCTCTTTCAGATGCCGTGAGCTGCCCTTTTCATTAAAAATTCACAAAGGAAAAAGTGTTTGTGTCCAAGCAGCTGAAAAGTGAAGAGGGAGCCTCCTGATTCTGGAGACTGTCTCCTATTTCTGGCAGCTCAAGGCTGCTGGTGAAGCAGACTGCAGCTGCTGTCATCTCTCCTACATTCTGCTGTATCATGCCTTGGAAAAAAAAAGAAAACTGAATCCAATCTAACAGCTCTGTCAGTGGGCCTCTGTATCTGGATCTCTGACACTCTTTCACTCAGCATTTCTGTCTCCAAACAATTTAATTACACTGTAGTAACATATACTGTGTGCCTGGTCTCAAGGCTAAATAATCAAAATGAATCCACAAATCTATAGATTGACTGCTGATAGATAATTTGCTGTCAGATGGTTCCTCCAGTGAAAAACTCCACAGAAATATGTGGGTTATAGGTTGCTCAAAAAAAGAATTCAAGGAACACTTTGAAAACAGATCAGATTTCAATGGGAAAAAATAATATGCTGGATATCTATAATGATATGGACTGGGTAATGTGTTAGGAATGAAAGGATGCCATATTGATGGAAATGAAAATCGTCAACCTACAGAGGGCTGAATTCAAAGACACTGTCAGGGGATGGATGGTGTCCTAGGGGATCTCCCAGATGCCTGGACCAGGGCATCACTGAGCTCCTTGACAGTCTTCCACTTATCCTTTTCAGAGTGGCGTGTGGTGGAGGGGCTGCAGTCTATCCCAGCTGCCATGGGCGAGAGGCAGGGTCCATCCTGGACAGGCCACCAGCCTGTTGCAGAGTTAACAGGGGCCAGTCAACAGTATCAATTCCTTCATCCTCCAGGAACTGCCCTTATACGCTCGCCTCATGAGGCTGGGTATTGTCATTTACTGAGAGGAACCCAGGACCCACAGGACCCATTGTAGGCTCTGACAATGGGTCCAAGAATTTCACCCCGATACCTAACGGCATTCAGGGTGCCGTTGCCTAGAGCAGCACAAAGCAGCACAAAGGAGCAGATCCAGGTCCTGCTGATGGGTTAAGGACCTTCTCCCTGTCCAGCTCTCCTAGAGTACCTGTCTGTCTCCTGGAGTCTCCTCCATGCTCTGAGACTGCGCTGGGAGACACAGCAGACCTTCTGCCAATGGCACGTATTGATGTGCCATCCTGGAGGAGCTGGACTACCTGTGCAGCCTCTGTAGGGTCCAGGTATGACCTCATGCTACCAGCAGTGACCCTGACCCTAGCCAAATGCAGAACTAGTGAAAACCAGTCAGAAAAGATGAGGAGGGGAAAATGAGTGTCCTCCACCTGTGAAACATTCCTGTTTGGGGGGTTGTCTCATTGTTGCCTCTCTAGCGCACCTGTTGGTAATTTCATTAAACCCAAAGCAGCTGAAACTGATGAACAACCCCCTCTGCTCCTTACTGACCACATCAATATTACAGGTTTATGTGACTGATGCTGAACTCTGATTAAAAAGTGTTATAATTTTTTTTAACAATATACTTAATTCTAATATAGTGTATTTGAAGCTGATGGCATGTGTTTGGCATTCTTAAAATTCACAACACATTTTATCCAGATTCATATAATCTGTGGACCAAAGATAGGACACTGTTACCCTAAAAATAGATGTTTTGAGACATTTTGTGAGATTGACTCTGACATTTACTGATGGTAAAGACTGTAAATATAAAAACTGACACCCAGACCCGGGGTCAGTCAATGCCGAGCTCCACTGTACCATCCTGAAGTGTATGAAGGTCATCCAGTGGAAACAACTTGGCTTGCTAACCACCTGCACTGCTGTTGTCACCTGCCCTCCTCATCAGATTTGCCCCCCGGGACTGAAATTCAAGCTAAAGGGCTGCGCTCTGACACACCGGAGAAGATATCATATCACAGATCATAGAGGAACGTGCTCAGAAGTTCCAGGAAACAAAGGGAAAAAAATGCAGGCCTTCAAATTAAGGTCAGTTGGATATACTACAATAATCGTAATCATTCTTTTTCCCACTGGGAACCCAAACCCGAACCCCAGCTCTGACCCTGGACAATCTGAATAAATAAGTTTTGTTTTTAATAAAATGTTCTCACCAGGTCTTGGCAATCACGGGAAAAAGAAAATAACCATTTTAACCAATACACATTAAAAAAGGTACTTTTTATAGTTTTTGAAGAAAAAACAAGAAAAAAAAGAGACTGAATGCAAAAAAAGTAACTGTTTATTGTATTTTCCTTTCATAATCTCTGGTTCCTGATTGTATCTTATATGGATCCATTTCGGGCACAATAACAATTTTATTTTTATTGTTTAGAAAACTCTTGAATTTATAATCTGTCAGTCAGCCACTGCACAGATTTCCATTTCAGATTAGAATATGTTAGATTCAAAGGAACGGATACATTAAGTTCTATTTGCTGCTACAATCTAACCAAAATACACGGATTCATATAGGGTTTTTTTTTCAATCTTTATTGCTCCTTACTGTATGGTATGGACAGTATATTATAAAAACAATAAAGCTCTCTTTTTATTTTTAAGGAAAATTTGATCTACTGTCTTCTTGTAACTGAATATACCAGGATCTGCACTACAGTCCTATCCAGACTTTTGTATGTGAAATTTTTAATGTGTGACAGAATGATTATCTTCTTTGTTTCCTGATTGCCAGACTTGAGAAAACAATTTAATAATCCATCCATCCATCCATCCATCCATCCATCCATCCATCCATCCATCCATCCATCCATCCATCCATCCATCCATCCTGTTCAGGGTCGCGGGGGGCTGGAGCCTATCCCAGCTGTTATAGGGCGAGAGGCAGGGTACACCCTGAACAGGTCGCCAGCCTGTTGCAGGGCCAACAACAATTTAATAAAAAACAAAATTACATATTGTGGTTGCCTAGAGTCAGAGTTAGGGTAGGTTTGGGGTCATCACAGCAACACAATGTCAAGGCAGTGAGATTTTGCTTTTACTGTAAATTCTCTTTGGAGTGTGAAGGGATGGGACGCGCTGAATAAGTTCAGCGTTTGCCGATAAGTTCAGCGTTTGCCGAATGTGGAAAACACACGTGCGGATGTTCGGGGAACAGTTTTGGATTTCACAGTTGAGTCGTGTTCCATCATCCAGGCCGAACACTTCCCTGCTTCTGTGCACGCAGTGCCAACACTTAAAACCGATATGCGCTTTAACAAAGGTGAATCGGTCGCAGGAGAGATGGAGCGACTGTGTCACGGCTGCAATTTGTGACTCACACTGACCCCGGAGACACATTTTGTGATTTAAGAAAAATGCCGTCACTTTTTCTAAATATGAGGGTTGAACTTTGAACAGAATAAACAGGAGCCAAATATCAGATCTGGAGCGGCTCGGTTTAGTCATCATGACTCAGAGACGGAGGTCTGTTGTTTGGACACTTTATCTGGACAATTCTTCTTCAGCACCATCTGCCTCTCCCTCTTAAGACTCTCATCATATGATACAACACATTGATTTTTTTTGGCCATTTTTGCACCACAGATGAGAATCTTGGCTAAGTTCTGAGATTCTTAAAAAGGTTAAATCATTTATATTAGGATGCTACTTCTCATAGATTTTAAACAATTTTTAACAGCCACTCTAATTGTGGATAAAGACTGGGGTGCGATTTGGTGCCTTCATATATTCTAATCTGATTAATTGAAGTAGAAATGAACCAAAACAAGCAGACGTTTTAGTGCTTAGCAACATAATTCATTAGCATTAATTAATAACAGATATCGGTGTGTGTGAGAACAGAGAAGAGTATTTCCCACATACATGTTCAGTCCTGTGTTTATAAAAGTCACCATGGCGGCCGTCAGAAAGCAGTTTCCTGCTCTGACTTAATGACATCCCGGGAGGTTCCAGATTGATTTTCTTTTGCTCCCGTGCGAGCGGAGCCGTCCTGACCGGCCTCTGTGCGCCTCTAAATCGGAGGGAGAAAATGAAGCCGAAGCTGTGGAGTTGTCAGAAGGACGAGACTGATGAATGACTCGTATCTTTTTTTCCAAGTCCGACTTCTGTCTCCATTCCCGTGTCTATCTTTCTCGCCCTCTCTGCCATCCTGCCTCCTTTACCAGGCAGCGTTCAAACAGGACTCAAAAATCATTTCTGGCTGTTTATCCTCGTGACTCACCACTGAGGGCATCAATAATTCTGATGGACAGACTTCGGTCTCTTGCTGTGGGCAGAGAGGAGATTAAAGAAAATTTGAAATCATGATGTCATCTATGAGTTTTTCCCTCAACATGCATTTTCTTCCAATTTGGTTTGAATGTGTTCAGATTCTGACCACTGACCTGGAGTCGGTGTGACTTTGATTTGGACTTTGGGGATATTACACAATAAGAAGTCTTTTATTTCATTATAGAACATTTTGAGCTTCTCGTCTAATCTCATCTCAGCCGTTAATGAAAATATGAAATAAATGTAGAGGTCAGGATAACATTACAGCCCCGTTTCAAATCAGAGACCCTTCAGCAGATGTTTGATTACCTTCGAAACTGTTTTACCCTCATTTGGAGGCGGTGCCCTAAACTTTTATCCAAATAGTTTTAGTCACCTCTGGATTAGTACAGATATAAAACAGCTTCCAGCAAAAATATGTTTTCAATATTAATAAGATTCACTAAATCAAAACTATTTTAATCATGCTGTCTTTAACATTTCAACAAATACTTTCTGGTAACCATCCTAGAGCAGACAAAAAAATACAGAAAGTCAATTCTGCACTCTTGTCTTTCTATTTATATAATCTATAACAATAAGCCAGACATAATGCATACTTACAAGGTATTTACATCATATTATTCTCATGTCTACAGAAATATTGCTACATATTGTACCCATACTACATAATCTGCTGATGTTAGTGCATTATGTATAACATCACTGTAATCATAAGAGAACCATTTTGTTTCCATATGAGCAATATTGCTGAGCAGTAGGTATGGCTTTGATATTGCTCCATACTATTTATGGCCATGAGTCATCTCTGACCAACATGTTAGACAATGTTCAGCCAATCAGAAGCTGGCATCACAGGCTAACCAATCAGGCTGCAATCTAGAACTGATGTTCCTATAAACAGACCGGCTGCAGCAGAGGTTGCAGCTCATTAGCATATATAATCATAGCATTAGCAGCCTGAAATCCTCCATGTTGTTTACAAAGGTTACTAACCATCCAGGAATATGAATATTATGCTGCACATCTTTGAAGAGTAAAGAACACATACACATCTTTGTAGTTTTGGAGTCTATAGACCAAAAAGATAAAACTCAAGGACAGACGTCCTGATAGACGGTATGATGACAACATCCTCCAGCGTGGGAGGATATTCCCAAAGGAAAACATTATTTCAATTAAACTATGCTCAGTAACAACATCCTAACTAAGAACTGAAATGTAGCCTAGATGCTGAAATGCTGTTGTAAGACAACTTAAAATGTAAACATTTCTGATTAGATGTATTTTCACAGTGCTTACTGGGATGGGATACTGGGTTAAAGGCAACTGAGCCATCCGATACCCACGCTATACGCTCCCTAGCTACTTCCCTCCAGTATATTTTTGTCCAATACATATATGTCCAATATATAATATTATAGACAGTAAGACTATGGGAATTACAACTGGCACAGTGTCCCTTCCTTCCTCCCAGTTGCTGTGCCTTTCCTTGCTCTGTCTCTGTGTGCTGTTTTTATAGATCTTCAAAGCGTGGATCCCTTCTTCTTCTTTCTTGTCTGGCACACCTGGTTGTGCATCATCCAATCCCCACTGTGCAGTATATAAACTTCACCTGTACCTTTAATCCATTTCTGTGCGTGCATTACTTCTGTCATGTGCCAACCGGCCTTTGTTCGACTCTGCCTCTCCTCTTCCAGTTCCTTCTGCCTGCCTGCTTGTCACTCTGGACCAGTGTTTCCAGCATTTCTCTCCAGCTCTCCAGACCCAGTGACCCTATCCACAGTGTCCTTTATTCAGTACTCACGGGACGGACTACATTTGGTTAGATCTTGACCCTCATTTCGATTTCAGGTACATATCTGTAAGGTCTGATGACTGCATCTTGAACTGCTGAAATGCTCTGTGTTTGAAAAAAATAACCTGTTCCATGTCTGCAACTGTGGGCATTTGTGCGGTGATTTACACCACCGGCAAACTCCCCCGCCTCTAAATCCAGACTTAATCACTCTTTAAAAGTGGAAGATCTGGACTTTGTGTATACAGACACACAGTAGACATGAGACCAGTCCGTTCAGGTAAGTGACAGTACAGAGCGTAAACTTCACGGCTGCTCCCTCTAAGTGTCACCAAAGCAGATCGTCTACGTCATGAACTACCCTGAGAATGCAGTCCTGCCAAAGTACTTGAAACCACCTTTGTGGGCTGTATCACCAAGCCCAGATTTTACCACATACAGACTCACAAAGTGAAGACAGAGGGGAGGATACCAGGTGCTGTGCGATGACTGGTAAATAAGTTCTTCAGTTCCAGGTACCCAAGCAGGACTGGGATGAACAGGACTGAACAGTTGACCTGACAGAAATCTGTCTTGTACCACTTGCAGTCCTCTTTGAATGATCTGTTTTGTTGTCTTAAATCCTGTAATAACATGTTCATAATCTGTGTCCACAGCTCGCCATATGGGAAAAAGGCCCAGATGGAAAAAGATGTGACCTATGATTCTGGCAATCTGTGCACAATAAAACACTCTGCATGGCATTACTACAGAAGGAGGATGTAAAATCAAAACCAGCCTGTGATGCTGGAAAATAATGCAGCAGAGGTGGCATCTTATTCTGCGCTGTGTTGTTATGTCCTGAGTCTAGACTGTATCTGAATTCTACTGGCGCTTTTTTTTCTGTGCAGATTTCAAGTCACAATGCAACATGATTATATAATAAGAAGGAAAAGTAATGATGCTTTATTTTCCATCCTTAATGACTATATAATGACACAGATCCAAGAAAGAGATTTTAGCTCAGTGAAAGACGGACTTTGTGGAGGACGTGGCTACACTGGAGCACAGCTGGAGCTGAAACGCTGCAGACTTTAGAAGCTTGTCATTTTCATACTGACTTCCTTTCTACGGCCTTTTCTTCTCACTATCACCTGACCCGCTGTCTGAAGCTTCCTGCACTCCTCAGTCACCAACCAGAAGTGGACGGGACCTTTCAGTAGCTAACACACAAATACAAACTTATTATTAATCTCTGGTTCTCTTCCACAGGGTGTCTCTTGTCCTGTCTCTCTCCCTCACCCCAACCGCTCGCAGCAGATGGCTGCCTGAGCCTGGCTCTGCTGGAGGTTTCTTCCTGTTAAAAGGGAGTTTTTTCTTCCCACTGTTGTCGAGTGCTTGCTCATAGGGGGTTGTTTTGACTGTTGTTTTCTCTGTATTATTGTAGGGTCTTTACCGTACAATACAAGGTGCCTTGAGGCGACTGTTTGTTGTGAATTGGTGCTATATAAATAAGACGCAATAGAAATGAAT
Source organism: Pterophyllum scalare (assembly GCA_024447675.2). Taxonomy (NCBI): domain Eukaryota; kingdom Metazoa; phylum Chordata; class Actinopteri; order Cichliformes; family Cichlidae; genus Pterophyllum; species Pterophyllum scalare. The sequence goes on along the minus strand of JAMQGT020000222.1, from coordinate 58,655 downwards.
TGAATTAAACTACACAGTTGCATCTAGCAGAGCTTAGCACGTGGCAAATATGGTGTAAAAGGGTTATACCATATAAAGGGGTAGATCTGAACCAAACCCTAAGCCCTAACCTTAGAGAGGTCACTGGCATCCTGGTGGATGTTAAGAATGTGATCTAAAAAAAAAAAAAACCCACACTATCTCCTCTTGTAGATAAAAAAAGGTTTAAACTCTACTTTCTTATGCACAAAATAAATGTGGTAAAAATGTATCTGCTTAAATGTGTCTTGATATTCTTTGGGGTTTTTTGGCCAGCAGTCCGAAATCAAAAAGATTTACATTAATGTCACACGTGGCATTAAATCCTGTGATACAGGGATTCTCCTAACCTTAACCCTTGTTTATAAATACACAAATATATGTGTGACCTTATTCTGTCTTAATTATTATTTATTACATCTTAGGAACAGGAACACTTAATAAGCTGTCAAGTCTTTCTTCTTTTACGATTGGCTTCTTTTCTCCCCTTTACACTATTCATGCATTAGAGTTCGGTTTATAGTGTCATTCTCCACACATGATTTCAGAATTGCTGCCTTTCTAAATCTCTGTAACATCAGCAATGCTTTTCCTGTTTTACCTCATTACTAAGCATCTGTTAAACAAGCAGATGAGGCTGACTTCACTTTGCAATGTGACCTTTACAGAAACCAAACAGGATGTACAGTAAACCTCAGCCTCCAAAGGAAACGGACTTAGTTCAGGTTTCATGAACTGAGGTGAAGATGAAACGCTGAAATGTTAAAGAATCATTCAGGGAGGAAATCATTCTTTTAAGCTAAGAGGCTCTTGAGCATTTTGTACTAACACTGTAAAATTATGTTGTGAAAAGTCTATTTTCACCCCTCTGAAGTGTCCCTTTTCACAATCTGAGAGAATCTTGGAATAGAAATGCTCCTCTAAAAAAAAAGCATTTCACACTGAATAGAGAAGTCATTCAACCAGCACACACAAACCCACACACGCACAAATCATTCTTACCCCAACTTTGATCATATCTTAATGTTTGCAGCCTTCACCTTTGCGCACACACACACACACACACATGCATGCATACATTTTTTTTTCCTGCACAATGCATCTACGCACAGGCATGCAAACACGCGCACGCAGACAGGAAGTGAATGTGCCGGCCTTACATTCTCTCCATGTAGCCTCCATCGGGTCATGTAGATGAACTCCAGGGTGTGATCTCTGCCCATGATTTCTCCATTACACAGAACATCCAGCTGCAAACAGAAGAATAAATATATAAGAAAACTACTTTCACGAGTTTAAATGAAACAAAGATAGTTTTTAATGAAGCGGCTTCGCCAGAGCCCGTCTCCCAGACAGAGGAGGTGACGAGCGAAAACAAAAGCTGAGCTAACACTTCTGAGAGGGCTGAGAGGAGAGGGGAAGTTCACTGTGGTAGTGAGTAGGAGGCTGCTCTGAATATGTGAGTGTGTGAATGAGAGTGCTAAAACTGGCATCACTGTGTAATACCAGTTTCAGCACAGTCAGCTCCGACTGTGGAAGCTAACGGTTTTTTAATCCTTCGACAAAGCTGATGGCAATAACTAACATGGAATATTAATGAGCATCTGGCTTTGTAAAAACTATTAACCTGGTCAGAGTTTGTCTTTTTTCTTTACACTGAATCACATGATTTTCTCTGCTTTAAATGCATTGCTCTGAGCCTGGTTTTACCAAGTCATTCACTTCATTCATCGTCTTCCAGCTGAACAGCTATCGTACTTTTTACCATCTGTTCACGCTGACAAATGGACCTGCCTGTGAAATCCATTTAAACCTGGTAAATAATGAACAATCTGACTGGATCTGTTCTGCTGAATCTTCATCATCTTACACTGAACTCACCAGCGATTTGCACTCAGTATGTATGTAAAACTGCACACTTGCTGGCCAAACAAGGCAAAAGTTAAGCGCCCAATTTTTACACTAGTAATACCAACAACAGCTTTTATTGCATTGCAGTAAACGCTGTAAAAGGACAAATCCAAATAAACAGCAAGCGAAAGGTAAAATTTTGTGTACAATAAATGCCAAAAATATTGGTCCAGAATGGAATTTGAACCCGAGTCTCTTGAGTGAAAGTTTTTTTTAACTTTCTGTGTCCATGTGTACAAAAATTGGAAAAAAAAATTGTGTACATGAATCAACAGATGAAACCGGGAGACTTTTTCATGAACTGCTGTGAGACTGTGGCTGAACAAAGTAAGTGCACGAGGCAGCTACGAAGGCCTTTCTGTACACATATCTGCCACAACATCAGCAGAGTGCCATAAACTCTAATCAGCAAATCAAGGCACTCTCAAAGTAACTTTATCACATTGTGATGTTTTTTTTTTTTGGGGGGGGGGGTCTGTAAATCTTCTAAAAAGTGCAAGTTCTGCAACTTTTGCAACTTTGGCTATAAAAGACAGATTTCCCTTCTTTTTCTCTGGGTGGCACCTCTGCACCAATTCCAGCGTGGCTGCTATTTTGAGCCAAAGTGTCACTTTGTTACTGTAACGTTTCGTTGCTCTCAGTTTGACATTTATGGTGGTCAGAATGAGACCGACCACCTGCAGCAGTGCTGAAAGCAGCCCCCGAAGTGCACACGAAGACGGCCTTGAAGGAGACAAACTGCCAAACTGAAAACAGGTACAGTTTTTGCTTCTTATGGGCAGAGCTGACCACTTAGCTGCTGATCAGAATAAGATGTAAATATGCTTTTAATTTGATTTCAATGAATGAAAAGTCGTGTTTCCAGTTAAGCAGGAGGACTGAGTGTGTTCCATACCTCGTAGGAGCTCGGCAGCTTTAGTTTAAGACTGAGAAACTTCTTGATTGTTCCCACGGTGACTCTACTGGAGCAGCGGATGAACCTCTTCATCAAATCCTAATTGAATGAGAGACAAATTCTCTTACACGCCGATTTAATGAGGCAGCCAAAGGATAACTGCAGGTTTTTAAAGGAAAAGACGCGAAAACACGACAGCACCTTCACAGGGGATTATATCCCGCCCATCCATGAAGTTTGGAACCAATTAACGACCGAAACAACAGCACAAAAAAATTCATTAATCTCTTCCCTCGTAGAGAGAAAAAAAAACAAGGAAAAAAAATCATGTTTTAATGCTTGTAAAAGTATTTAACACCTCTTGATTAAAAACTCAGCCATAAAACAACACACACCGTGACGGTGCTCTCCCCCGACTGTCCTGTGTTGCGTAAGCAGTCGAGGCAGATGGCGATCTGAGGGTCACTCCTGTGATAGTCATCATCACCAGCACCGTCGGCCTCGTTGCCTCCACAATCACCACCTTCGCCTCCAGCATCAGGCACAGCCAGCCTTGGACACCTCAGGCTTTCTACGGGTAAAACAAATGTTTGCGCTCACAACGTTACTGAGTCAGCCGACAAAGACTTTTCCTTTATTCTGTCTGCTGTGGTTCAGGTGGACCTATTTTACTCACTTCCAGCTCCACGTGTCTGTTTGTGTTTCAGAGTCGCTTTGCATGATTTCACAGATGAGAGCAATTACTCGCACACTGACTTCAACTTAGGCTCTGTTTTCACCACAGAGGGTGGTGGTGGGAGGGGGGTCGATGTATGAGAAGAAAATTCCCTGCTGATGCATCAAAACCTAATAAAAAAATCCCCCTTTTTTTTTATTGAGTTTCTTCTCTAATAATGAAAGCACGAGGACAGAAATTTTGAGTAAGAAGCAACAACCACCATCGCCTTCCTTCCTCCACAGACATGTCACACTATTTTCCATTTGCCAGTTTAATAAGAAAAAGGTGTCGGAGGCACCGGCTTTACACGGCATATCAGAGTCTTCCTTTCACTGATCCCCGTCCACTCGAATACATCAGGTCAAAAATCAACTATGTAGACATAAAACAGGAAGAATAATCAGTTTTGGATTTTTCTCCAAGATAAAGTTTGCTGTTAAATATATTATTTTAGTCTTTATTTACCGTATTCTTTAAAGAAAAAAGGGCACAGTCATATTTCCTTTTAAATCACAGAATGAGAGTGCCATTCAAAATTACCCGAGCGTCCCCATTTTCCTCACTGTGAAGAGATCGCCTTACATTACCAAGAGGTAATCATATATTGCAGATCTTTCAGGCCAGCCTGTGCTTTTGGCCCTCTCTCCTCTCAAATGAATCCAGTGCCTCTGCTTTTAAACACGGTTTATTTACACGCCCAATCTCTGAACTTCAAGCGAGCTCCCCGAGCAAACACGCAAACTCCACAGAGAAGCTGGGGACCTCTTCGCTGTGAGATTTCATAACGTTAACAGCGGTCACTCCAACTCTGTATTTAACTGCCAGCTTACCTTGGCCATTTTCTTTGGGCTGGTTCTTCCTCCAGAACTCGAGTTCTTGCTGTTCTTCTTCTAATGCACAGGAAAAAAAAAAAGACAAAAGGAGAGGAAGTGCTGACGTGAAGCCCACAGTGACACAGGAGCACTCAGCCAGAGGAGGACGGCTGATTCTCACACTCTGTTTGCTATTCCAGTTACTGAACTCTGGCCACATTCTTAAGTATCTGTGATCAAAGAGCTACAGCTCTCCTTTACTTTAGACTTTTACACTAAACTGATTCATTCACGCTCTTCTACGAGCGGTCCTGGAGGAAGCGCCACTGTGAGGAGTTTAACTAAGCTTAGCACAGTCTTCTTTATTCAGACAATAAAAGCTTTTCATAGCAGACAGTTTGGCCTTTAATAGCAGGGAATTCACGGGTATAATTAATAACATTCACAATGGCTTGGCTATTCCAGCGATACAAGGACCTCCTCCGAAAACAATGCGGCCTCTTTTCTTTGCATGCTTTGACATGTCAAAATGCCTGCTGTGAAAAAGGTCAATAATGCTGCCTTTGCCATGACAGAAAATGAGCCACTCGGACCAATTTTAAAGCTGCTACAGAGAAAAAAGCTACCTTTTTTTTTTAACTCATCAAACCGAGTCATGCTGTGATTCGCTCATAATGATGCTCATGAATAGGTTTACACGTCTCTAATTAAAATTCACAAAGAGACATTTTATCAATGAATTAAAACCTAGCTTGACTTTAAAGTGCCAAACAACCCTGCCCAAAGGAGAACTTAACATACTGACTGATCCCGTAACGAGAGCTGAGCCCGGGACGCCGGTGAAGGACGGGTACCTTAACCACTAGCCCATATAGGAACTACCAGAGGACCCTTTTTAATTTACTTTATTTCTAACAACATAAAGATTCATACCCAGATCAAATTTCCTAAGCACACCAAAGGGGCAAGCAAAAATTTGAAGTCATCTCACGTGTCATAGGTCGTCCTCTAATTGCCTTTCTGACAGCCCATTTGTGGCATCTTGACCAAGCACAACGCCTTCATTTTTTATGCAAAAGTATTGGACCTAGTCTCCATGACCATATTAGACATTTTTTTTTTAATAAAGCCAAACGAAGCAGTTTTGCTGCCTCTTGCTCAGATCCAGAAGCTCCAGATCTGCTTTAAAGTCTGGCATGTGTTCCCTCTGCAGGAACATGAGCCAGATGATGCACCCGGGTCACCACGGTGAAACCCAGGTGTTGTAGCTGGACTGCACCGGGCACTGGCAACCTTCACTTTTGTCTTACTTCGTATCGCTCGTCTCGCCGCTCTTTGCCACCGCTGGGATTTTTTTCTTTTAATGGGTAGAGTTTCCATGGTGACTCTGGTTGTTCAGTGTCCACGATTTAACCTGATAACTAGCACCAGAGACAACGCAAGTCCTGTCCTCTTCCCGTTGCATAATGGAGAGCTCATTGTGCCTGGAAAGTTCATACTCATATTTCCTAATGCCCAGACCATAGTTCACTATCCAGACAGAATTGCATTGTAAAAGTAAAGCTCATCTATTTTTTTCTATTGCTACGTTCTACTGCTCATTAAATGGAGAATGCAACAACATCGTTTGCATGTATCTCTTCTCTCTGTACAAGAGAATTCACAGGAGGCTGATTTTTACGCCGCTTGGCAGAGCGGCCCAAGCGCCACAAAAATATATGACGTTTGTTCCATCTTTCTGCTGCCAAAGCGCGCCGTCAGCTGGGGTGAAGTTATGGAGTAATAAAATTATAGTGCCATCACAGCTTAAGTTAGACGTGTTGACTTGGCTTCCCGGTGGCCTCGCTGCAGAGAGAAGGCTGTACATCTTCATCTAGTTTTAAACACTCGAGCTTCCACCTCTCTAAACATAATGTGACACTGACAAATGAATCCTTTACTGATGTCAGCAGCAACGTGCGCCAACCTGAAACAAAGATCAAAGGTTGGCTTAACCGCAGAGCAGTAATCAGGACATTCTTCTCATCGTTAAGGTCTAAACTGATTGACTGTAACTCTCTTGAGTCTTAATGTGAATAAGGAGCAGGGTGTTGCTTGGCACACGCAGCACACCTTAGTGGAGTCCAGTGTGGGTCCTGGCTTTAATGGAAGGGCTCCAGCAACCGTAAAGAAAGAACTTACGTGTACATGGTGACTGGACAAAAATAAAAAGCTTCCCAGCAGCCTCGCTAACTTTGTTCACTTTTAGACTGTTACTGATCGGTTACTAAGTGTTCTGGAGCACTGACGGAGCACTGCTGGGGTTGCCGGCTGGGGTCTAGCAAAATGGCCGAGACATCACTGAGGACGGTATTGCCAGCATGCGGCAACCTCCAAAAAACTGCAGTTCTTTCAGTGTCCACTTGCAAACACAACCAGAGGGACGCGATGTGCCCAAGCAAGAACAGTGATAATTTACTGAAGAGTGAAAGCTGCAACCTCAATGCTGAAATGCTGTGGTTGTCATTCATTTAGAGATCTTCTGATTAGGTCCTGTAATTCTTTTCTTTCTTTGTCTTGGTTAAACTGTATTTAATCCACCCAGAAGTAGCGACATGTTTTCTAGCCTGCGTGCTGAAGGCACTGCGTGCATTTAAATAAAAAGGATTGCAAGTCTTAGGCTTCCAATGAATTATGATTGGAGTGCTGTAAATTCTTTTCCCGACCTCCATGAATAATCACATAATTTAACACAGACTGAAAACTGAGGCGACAGATTGATGAAATCATCTGGCAAACTCACTTTCTCTGAGTCCGGGCACCAGCTTGAAAATGATCTCCTCCAGGGTGTTGTCTAACCTGGGAATATGACAGTGAGAAGGAGATGGAGGGGATGATGCATTGAGGGAAGAGAAGAAATTAAAGTGGGTAACAGTAGTTGAATGGTGGTGGTGGTGGGGGGGGGGCAGTGGTGTGGAGGTAGTGAGAGAGATGGGGGGGGATCGGGCAGGAATAAAAGTGGCCAAAAGGGAAAACAGAGGAGAGAAAATCAGTAGCTCAAGGTGTTGAAATAAACACAAAGACAGAAGAAAAGGACAATCAAATAATGGCAGCACAACAACAACTTTGTGGAGACAAATGGAACTCTTAAAAATTTAATTTAGGAAACTTCTTTCAAGCTCAAATAAGGAGAAGAAATACAAGTAGAGCCAAAAGGTGTCCAACATACCAATGATCAGGAACAATGACGTGAGAGAAGAAAAACATGTTACGTTGCCAAAGTTACCTGAGCATCTCCAGTGGGTTGGTCTCATGGACCTGAATGCCACATTTAGGACAGTCATTGCTCTCCTCAAAGTGCTGCACAATACAGCTCTTACAGACTGCAAAAGAAATACATTTAAAATAAGTCTCTGCACTACGCTACGGCAGTCAAACTCATCTTGTTTCAGTCATTTAGAATCAGAGAGAGAAAGCAGAGTAAGTAGTTATTCATCTGTGAAACTATCGGTCTGCCCGTTGATTTCGTTTTTTTGGCAGCGTGAGTAGCTTGCTTTGTTTTGAGCTGGTAGATTAACTTGCTCAGCCACTGATGAGTTCCAGGTTGCCAACACCTGCTGCGCACTTACACACTGCCCAAACTAGTCCCCAAACTGAAACCTCTAACAAACCAACACTGTAACAATCATGAATGCAATTCTGAGTTTGAAAAACAGTAGCAGGAGCTGGCAGTTTGCTTGTAGCTTCTAGCTGTCTGTGGGAGTCTTCGCTCTAAGTTTATTTAAACTTGCAGCTTCACACAGCAGTACAGAGCAGAGTGAATTCACTCCCGAGGCACGGCAGCGGTAACTTTATTAATTATGTCTGACATGAATACGACACCAAGCCTGATTCAGACTTAATCTGCACTTTTCTTCACTTCAGACAGCTGTGCTGAAACAAAGGGAGTCAAGTGTCAGACGCAGCAGCTGTACTTAGGCCGAGCCCCGGGGTCTCTCACAGCTGCTGGGACATTTGTATTTGACTGTGGTCTAAAGTGTGGTTAGGGTTAGGCATAATCTTAGACCTGTTTGGGTTCATTCCCAGCTACCATGATGGATATGTACCACATGATCTACAGGTACCTGTGTGTGTGCGTGTTATTTCACTCACACGTGTGCAGGCACTCGGTGACCGTAGTTGGTTTAATCAGGTAGCCTCGACACAGGTAGCAGGTGATGAAATGGTTGAAGTCTCTCACCAAGTGCTTCCTTCCTGTAGCGGACATGTTTGGAGGGTTTTCCTCTTTTGCCAGCAGTGCAGCAAAGACACTCAACAGGAGATGAAAAATATCACCTTCTAGCTTTGGGAGACTAAGATGTCCATTCACAGCAGCGAGAAAAGGAAGACAAATGCCGCCCGCTGGACTTCAGATTTCTTAGCTGGATTATGTGTAAACAGTTGGAATATCCACCTTGTCCGGGATAGTACCTACAAGTCTTCACCATCCACAACTAATGAGTGCGATATGAGATCCTACTGTGTAAAGTCCTGCTCCATTCTTGAATTTTGCAGTCAGTTCTTCTTTAGGAATAACTCCCACTGTGACTTTATTGCATCTTCAACGAACCATATTAATCCAACTGAACAAAAAACACATCGAGCTCTTCCAGAGTACGCAATCCCGTTCCAAACAAACACAGAACTCCCAGAGAGCGTGCCGTCACGTCTTCCTCCCTGTCAAAGTGATGCTTTTAATCCATGAAGGTTCACAGATGAGCCACGAGTTCAGCCTTCTGCCTCAGCAGCTCACTGCGGTGGTGCCGCTGTGGTCTCTACTCTTGACATGGTGACACAAAGTTACCTAAAGAAAAATCAAAAATTAAAATTAGTTTTGGGGAAAAGTATTTGTATGATGATATTCGAAAACAGTGCTGTGCAAAAGTTTTAGGTACCATTTTTTTTTAAAAATCCATCAGGGGAGCTCAGTCCTGCAAATTCAATCTGCAGGACAGCAAGCTCAAATATGCAGTCAGAATCATAAAGAAGGAGCTTTAGCGACTGGAAGAACCAACAGTCCTGCAACAGGTGGAACAGTGGAGCTCTGATTCAATTCAAAGGAGAACGATACTTTTAGTGCCTCAAACATTTCCACAGTAGACGCAAACCTCCACCCACATGCATCGTGTGTAGGAATGGGAAATCAGAAGAGGTAGACGGCTTTAACAGACATCTTCTAAAAATTACAAATAAAGAGAATAATAAAATAGATTAGATACTTGCAGAGGGCGTCAAAAGCAAAAACCAGCCATCCAAAAATTATTTGACACATAAAACACAAGATAAAGATCTTAAGCACTTGAAGTGAAGGCAGCTGGGCTTCTATTTGGCTCCTGAAAACATGCCAACTCTCATCCAAGAGGCTTTCCATCCTCATGAGCCCGAAACAAGTCCAGCTAACTTCGCGGAAGATGGCTGCCCCTCCCTGAGCCTGGTTCTACCGGAGGTTTCTTCCTGTTAAAAAGGAGGTTTTCCTTCCCACTGTCGCCGAGTGCTTGCTCATAGGGGGTCGTTTTGACTGTTGGGTTTTCTCTGTAATTACTGCAGGGTCTTCACCTTACAATATAAATCACCTCGAGGTGACTGTTTGTTGTGAATTGGCGCTACATCAAGAAAACTGAATTGAATTGAATTGAATTAAGACCAGGATGACCGAGAACCTGCACAGTCACAATAATCTCTGAAAGGAATAGTCTCAAGTGCCCTGCAGAAGCTGGTATCGAGACCATAAATCAGCCTACAGTTATTTTAACTGGTGAATTTAACAACTTGAGGTCTAACCCATCACAGGATTAAGGTTCCGTCTAACCTTTAAATCTGATTATATGTTTTGGAGAAATAGATATACAGCATAATATATATATATATATATATATATATATATATATATATATATATTCCTTCTTTTTCTTTTTGTTAAATGGTTAAATTGGCAGCAGCTCGCCACATAAATTCCTACCACATTAAATCCACAGCTGGAGAAGAGGGTTTGTATACCTGATTTGCACGTTTCTTTTTTGGTTTGTTCTGCCTCCCTCATTTGTTATTTAGAGTTTATGATGCTCGGCAACAGCAGTTACTCAGTAACTATGACATATGGCATATATAACACATGACCTTTGAAAAGAAAAAAAAAACACGATGAGGACTGTTTTTCATCCGGCTCCCTGTCATTGGTTTTCAGTTCCTTCCACAGAAGACGTGACCGTTGTGGAAATTATTCACAGACAGGTTTGTGATGTGCCACTTGTTTGTTAGTAAAGTTAAATAACTTTATTAGGGCTGAGTATTGATCGGGGTGAACCTGTGTTGACTGCTGGTGCGAGACGTGATCAGAATGTGGTCTGAAGAGGAAAACCTCACCGTACTGATATCTTTGTGAGCCATTTTTCATTGAACTTCAAGAGGGGACATGTCAGAAATGCATGAGTAATTAATTTTTCTGGTAAGTTGATAAAATCTGTACTGTGATTCTTGGGCTCACACAGATAGTGTGGTAATTTAAGTGTCCGTGGACTTTAACCTCTACGCCTACCTCTAACCCTAAACCTTCATATTTTTTCTTCGACTTTGCCCTCTGAGGTTGAAGTCATCACTGATGATGATCCTAACGCCATGCTATTAGAATAGTATGTAACTGTTCTTAAATTGTTCTCAAGGCTTTACATACAGGGGACAAATATAATGCCAGGGTTTGGGCTTGGGGGAAGGGTTGAGGTCCTTAATGATAACTTGGACCTCACAGAGTGAAAATTGTCCTAATGATCAGCCCTAACTCTAACCACTCATCTCCTCTGCCCTAACCGGTTTTCGATGAAGGCCATGCGGTGCTGTTTTTCGAACACCCAGAGAGCCTGGAGAGGATCTCTCTGTCTCGGCTGGATCTTTCATCGAGGTTTCCTGGTTTCTGTTCTTTCTCCTGTGCACACAATGTTTTACCAATTTGCATATGCAAATGAGTAAGTGTATGATAATTTTACCATTAGGGTAAAATGCATGTATGAGTCTTAGGCTATCTTGTGCGCTCAGTAATTAATGTGATTATTATTAACTAACAGTGACATGATCGTTCACCCAACAGGACAGTTCTGACCTACATGCATCCATTTCTACATTACCCTGACTATGAATGGCTAACCTCTCCAACTTGCCCCCATTCCATCCCCACTTTGATGGATCTGAACGAATTTTGGCTTCCCTGCTTCAAATATAGAGCTGTATATAAATCATCACGGTGACACCACCGAACCATTCTGAAGGTTCATATTTACTGTGGAACCCTCTTTGTAAACCATCCATAGGAGAGCGTCAGTGCTGCGCTTACATTGAATGGCTGGTAAATCTTTCTGGATGTGAAATTAATCAGCATTTTCATGTCTGATTCATTCCCTTAATTAAACACACAGCAGCCTGTCCATTGCTTTGATAACAGGATATGATAAACAATAATTATCATACAAATTACTGCATAAACTGTTTGCTTTGTGCAGGGAGGATGTAGATATTTACCATATCCAACATCTCATTCATATTGGCATTTCTTACTGTGATGTTTGCTATAAATTCACCTGATACATAATTACTGTCAGAGTCAGAATGAGTTTTGGTGAGGTTACCTGCAACAACTTCATTACATGGAACCATAATTTACTCATACAACGACCTTTAGATTGTAATGATTTGGGTTCAGACATCAACAACACAATGGTGCAGTAAGGAGTTTGTGTGAATTTAGTTCTACTAAAGGAGGTATTAGAGTAGATTTGTGATACATGAATATGAATGCAAAGCAAATGAAAATAACATATTGATCAGCTATAACATTAAAAACCACTGATCTTTTTTTTATATATATAATGCAAGGTTGGATTGACCACAGCAAGGCTAAACACTGCTGCACATCAAGTGAGCCCAAACGTGGCATTGGCACTCCCCAAGAGGAAGCGTCCCCCTTAGCTGGTCAAGCACTGCCCCACTCTGCAAACAACGGCTCAGGAGCGGCTCAAAGAATCCTCGAAACTCCTTATCCGATAGAGCAGCTCAGCGGAGCAAGCCCAAATACAAGGAGGTCCCACACCAGGACCCACATGTTCCCAAAAACCCACTCCTGTAAGTTCCATGTCCTGAGAGGTCTGAGTTGTTGGGCAGTACTTGTGAGACCTACACAACATCAAACAGGTGGTTTAAATATTGCGGCTGGTCGCTCTAATTATACAATATGCGTGTGCAACCATAGAGTTCATGGATGCAGCTTGTTGACCAAACTGACAGCTTAGTACTCCACACTCATTCAGTTCCGACCACTTCCGGGTCAAAAAACAAACACTGTAACAGTTAAATGCTAACTTTGAGACTTCAGACACTGGCTGATGCCATACAGCGGCTGTATCACACAGTGTTACACACTGGCCGTGCTGCAGGGCCGATAGCTTCAAACATAAATCATTTAAGAAGAATCTTTAGGAAGATTGTTACTTTTCATGAAGTGTGCACTTTACTCTCCTGCGCCACTTCCTTCAGTTTGGAATCAGGACGCGCAGGCTGCGTCAGGTGTGCGCGCGGTGTCGGGCTGAGGGAGCTCACTCACTGCAGGAACAAACTGCACACAGAGGAAACAGTGTCTGCTCCACTCCGCACTCCTGCCTCTGTCAGTGTGGGTCGCCTTTTGCTAGAAAAATCTCAAGTGCGCAGTTTAGAAATCCCCCCCCCGTGTCCGTCAATGAGATTAGGAGCGCGCGCGCACACGCACAAAGCCGCGCGCGTTATTTATTCTCTCTCTCTCTCACACACACACACACACACGCACACAGAGAGAATCTGCTTATCTCATCGTTAAGGCGCGTCACGGTCTACGTCACCTTTGTCAAAACAACATCAATGGACGACACGCGCACATTACAGCGACACACCATGACATGTAACACACGTCCGAGCGCTCGTGCGAGCCTGTCGCAGCTGCCGCTCCGCGAATACACACCTACGGTGCGCACGCGGACGTACACATCGGTGCGCGAATCGTAGCGACCATAAAAGTTGCAGCGCGTCGTGTCATGGCCTTTGAACGAGGAGCGCAACGCACACGTTTGCGTGACCATACCGTAATCCCCCGCATGTGTGCACGGCGACGCACTTTGCGTTTCTGGAGGGGGGGCGAGAGAGAGAGAGGGAGAGATAGAGAGGGAGAGAGAGAGAGAGGAGGGACGGCCAGCAGCGTCAAAGTTTGGCTGAAACGTAACGCGACCGACGGCGGCTGATGAATTCTCCGTCCGCGCAGATATAATAAGAAATAATAACACATTCCTCACCTCCGTAGTCACTTTCCCTTCGCCCCCGGAGTTACGGATGCCGGTGCTGGACAGGAATGTCCACCATGACACTGTCCGGTCCTCCCGTACGGTCTGCTCCGTGTACTGGGAGAGGAGAGAAACACGGAACTGGTCGGCTCGGATCTGCCCAGTCCGCCCAGCAGAGAGGCAGGCAGGCAGGCAGCAGAGAGCAGCGGTGGGCGGGGAGCCACCAGGCAAGCAGGCAGGGCTCGGAAACTGAAAGCAGTTGTGTAACTGAGTGACTATTGGCCCACAACACACACATGCACACACGGAGCGCCGTATCTGCGGTGTGTAGTGATGAACACCGCAACTCACTTTATTCAATTGGTCGGGCTGAGTGAGTGATGTGACTGCAGAGTTCAGGTCGTTTTCTTTCATTTCAAGCTACAGTAAAATATGAAACTGCCTAAAAACGGTTTGTTTAGCGTGGGCTGCAGCACCCGGAGCTCCCAAATATAAAACTTACTGTTATTTCTGCTTTAAAAAAAAAGCTGTTAACGTTTCCTCATTTTTATGACAAAATGTCTTTATTGTACACTGACGACTCACGAGTAAGTGGAGACATTTAATCCTAAGTTTATTAATTAGAGCTACAACAACTCTGCATTGTGTCTCAGCCAGGTTATACCATAGACTGTATATGAGTGAGGGACATACCCATTGTGACGTCACCTACCCGTTTTTGGAGTTTGAATCCTCAACCAGTTTGTAATAACTTACATAACGTACAATTTTAAGTTTCAGTGACTGTTTACGTTTAGGCTCCATTAGTACTCAGCCGGGTTCAGGGATGCTGCAACATATTAGACGGCACATCTCTCACCTGAAACAAGCGTCTCCAGAGTGACAGGACCGACCTTAGCAGGGAATATTTTTTACATTTTAGCTGCATCCATCTCGTTGCTTTTTGTTTTGTTTTGTTTTGTTTTGTTTTGTTTTTTGGGAGGGGGGGGGGTGAAAGCAACCACATTTGGACAAGAGGAGTGCATGCTATGCTATCACCTAACACTAGCTTGGTTAGCAAGCTGCATCCACAGACTGTACCAGAGATATTATAAAATGCTACGTGTAATTCAAAGGATTCTGAATTGAAATCTATGGGAGAATTAATTACTAAATTATGCAACAGTGAAGAAAGAAGTGCAACTCCAGAAGGGGGGGGAGCTCTTTAAAACCATATTTTATAAGAAATGTTTTATAGTAAAAATTTATAAAAAATAAATAAATAAATAAATACAAAAACAATATGGTATTGTGTTGTTTCAAAAAGGCTTCCAGGTGGCAAGAAGTGCTTCTAAAAGAAGTTTGATAATTACATTTAAAATAACACAAATGGACCACCACCCCAAACCTGACCGAGAGGTCCGTTTCAGTGAATCAGACATGGAGATGTTCAGCCTGAGGCTACAGCTGAAATTAGCTCGCAAATGTCAATCAAACACCGTTGCTTACTTTGGTCAACTAAAATAATTGTTTGCCAACCAAAGCAAAAATATTTGACTACCAAAGACTGACAGAAGGAGTGTTAGTTGTAATAGTGGATTTCCTTGTATTTAACAGATTTATCAGTTATGCTTGAATAATGATTAGTCATATGGAAAGAAGCCAACACAATAAGCAAGGTGTTGTCAGTGTTGGTGCAGCGCAACTCATCAGGTTTAGAGGGAATGAGGCTTTGATTCCAGATTATGGATGCCTCCCATTCTAAAGAAGAAAAATAAATATTTCAGTTGTAGAAATAAAAAAAAAAAATGGCACCAAGGAAGCCATAAATTCTGGATTCACTTGCTGAAAATCAGATTGGTCTGAAAAGGGCATTAAAGAGAAAAGTCTTACCTTCAGGTCATCTTCCTGTCCTCTCTCCTCCACCCGAGGAAAGGGAAAACAGGACATGGGTGTAGCAGGAAGCTAAGAGACTGCGCATACAAGGGATGCAATTTGAAGTTCAGTTTAATTTTCAACACTCTCAACAAATAAACATTAAAACCCCAGTAACAAAATAAGAAATGTGCAGAAGATGGATTTAAACAATCCCTCAGTCTATTGGCTGTGTCCAGCTCAGGGGGCAGCAGTTAAAGTGTAGCCTTGCACCCTCGTCCTAGCTATTTCCTCCAGCTCTTCTGGGGGGATCCTGAGGTGACCCCAACATAAGCACAGAGACATGATCACTCCATTATGTCCTGGGTCTGCACACCAGCTGGACATGCCCCAGGCAGCTCACCTAAGAGATGTTAATTGGGCGTCCTGGTCAGATGCCCGAACCACCTGAACTGGTACCGCTGGATGCACTGAAAGCTTTTCTGAAGCAGACTGACGACTGAGCTTCTCACCCTGTACCTAAGGCTGAAGCTGTGGAGGAAGCTCATTTCTGCCACTTGTGTCCCAGATGTGATTTTTTTTTAATGTATTTTTTTGGTCACTGTCTGCAGCTCCTGGTCACAGGTTTGGAGCTCTTACGTTTATATAACACTTATAAAAGTGGAAATGTGCTTTTCTCCAGTCAAACAGTTTTACATTACTGCTGGCCTTTTAGCCGTTTCTCCATTCTGTTAACTAACCATTGGAGCAGCTTAAATTTTAGCAATACTAATATAGTTTAATTATATAGATACATGCACAGTATAGTAAAATAATTTGTATATATTCAGTTTGATTTTTACTGCTAATCTGTTTTTATTGCTCATGTATGAGTTCAATTTTTTTAGATGAGTTGAGATCTTACCTCCTGAGACCTCCTGTGTACCTGAGGACCTTGTTAGCGTGTTTGGCACCTGTGTTATCATTAGCTCGTCGCTCTTGACAGACGACACTTGCTGTTGACTTCCTGGTCCAGCTGGAATAACGAGACAAACCGTAATCATTTTTGTTTGCCTCTCTTTATTTAGCAGCAGATACTACACCACATATAGCTATTAGCTCATTTTCATCTGTAGTTCCTGGGCAGGTGCGCCCAATGGTGGAGAAACAACAATCAAAATAAGCAGACGGTGGTTTGTCTGCACTGGTTGTTATTTGTGGTTTGCTCCCCACAGGAAAGTGATCAGCTTTCTCCCTTTTTAACCTCCTCACTGTCAGTCAGGGCCTGTGATGTGTCACACTCCCATAATTCTCATCATTCAGCGACTCCACAAACTGGCTGGGATCAACTGGGCTTCCCTTTCGCAGAGGGGTTTTTAAAGGAGGGGGGAATTATGTGTAGGGCCTGCATCCAGCTTGGTGCCGTTACAGCTTAGAAGAAGGCGTCCTGTGTGTGGTGTTGCTCCTATCATCATCAGCTAGTCACAGTGATTGTTATTTGTAAATACTGATGAATAAGCCATAGAAGTCATAAGCCTAAATAGGTTAATTACCACTAACTATGATTTTGTGCAGTGTTTAAAACTATATGTTTGCATTCATAACATGCGGTTAACACAGAATCCCCCAGCACACCTGGATTCACTTTGAGGAACCACTCTGGGAACCAGTGCCCTTGGGTACGTGTACCCTGACTTAGGAATAAATAATTTAGTGGACAGATGAAAATTTCAGAGTTTGGTTTATGACTGCATACCTGCATAATTAGTTTAAAAATCAGACAATATCTTAGATTTTCCCACACTGGCCTTTGCTACACTTGTCGGCCCAGCACTGACTCACATGAGGGGCCGCTGGAGGGGATACCAGAAGTCTTCAGTGACATCACACTGTGGGATATGACCTTCTGTTTTGGGAAGTGGAATGCATCGCCATGGAAACAAAGTTCCCAGTCCTGCTGAGGGAGAGATGGTAAAATTCCAAAAATGAAAATGCCGCCCTTGAACAATTCCAGTCATTCATCTATTTATTTTTAAGTGTCTTTTGTTTTAATTCAGCGAATGTTGTCCCAGAGGTGTTCTCATTAAAGTGTGCCCAGACTTCATGCGTTACTTCCTGCCAGGACAGGCCTGACAAAATGAAAACGACACCTGAACAGTGAAGGCGTCCCAGCCTCTTGTTACTATAATGAGGCAGCAGTAAACCCAGCACACCCATTAATGATGATCATGATTCTGGCTCCCAGTAGGCCAGTCCGTTACAAGCCCGATAATGAAACTTGAGACGAGCAGCGTTCCATTTGTGGGATGTTAAAGTTTGAAATGTTGACTCTTAATTGTAGTGCTCCCATTAGGCTGGAGTGTACTATAGCTTTGGGATTTTGGGGGGATAAAGATGAATAAAAAAAATATTTAGGGAATATATATTTACATGTTAATGTTTTTCCTTCCCACTCGAGCCAAGTGCTTGCTCGTGGAGGGTCGTTTCTCTGTATCACTGTGGGGTCTTTACCCTAGAATATAAAACGCCTTTAGGTGACTGATGATGTGATTTGGCGCTATATAAAAAAAAAGAGATTGAATTAAAAGCTGTCCTCGTGTTTTATGTTTCCTAAAAGTTTCAAGATGTGACATAAACCTGAAATTATTAATAATTAAATAGTAATACTGCAAATATATCAAAAGTATGTAATGCCCATAGTCAGGTGTTTAGGACCTGCAACTGGTGGTAAAAATGTTCATGTTCTCATTAGACCAATTAGTGCCAGCTGTAAGAATATGTGTGTTGAAGTGTATGTCAGTCCAAATTAGGGCAAAATCTAGAACGTAAGAATGAGAGAGTGAAAAAGGAGGCGCTTGAGGAGAAAAAGGGGAGGCTGACAGGTCAGGAGGATAAGTTATAGATGGAAGAAAGCGATATAGAGTCAAGAGACACAAACGCAGATTAACTGATGAGACACAAACGTGCACAAGAATAAAAGAGAAGATGCAAAATGAAGGCGATGAAAGAGGAAGATCCTGCTGTAAGTTCAACATAGTGAGACGGCAGAACGAGAACAAGGAGGAGGAACGAGGTTGAAGAATTGAGGGCATATCTTAAACTGGGAGGGTTGGACACAGAATGATAAGAGTGGATAAAGGAGCAGATGGATATGAGTGCCGAAGAAAAGAAGACGGATTAAAAGGAACTAAGAAACCACAAAGAGCAGGAGTGCTTGTGGGAGAGAAAGAGACGAAGCTGCTCTTAGGTTGGCAACAGTTTCACCACTTTGTATTTTTATCTGTTTATTTAAATCCCAGAAAGTATCACGCTTAATCCATTGTGCGACACTCACACTAGTCTGCACAGAGACACAAGCTATATTTACATACGTATTTATATAGCTCTTTAAGCCGTGTATAATTTTATAGCTCTGTGTATGTGAATGTGAGAGTGTGTGTTTTATTAACTATAAAGATATTTTCTGACTCTTTTTTTAAGCTGCTCATAATAAGTGCTTCCCAAGAGGAGCGACTACCATTTTGCAGGCTGCTTTTGGCTAAACGCAGAGATGCTAACAATAAAAGCAGAGGTGTGATCCTTAGTTCTTCCTTTTTCTACTCCGGTCCAGACTTCCTGCCTTTCTGTCTGCTTGGATTCTTCGACTCGCTTTTTGTTACTGTTTTATTTTGAAGGTTATTTTCTCATGCAGTTTCCTTTGTTTTTACTTCCTGCTTTGCTTCTCTTCCCACTGTTCCTAAGCTCACCTGTGCCTTATCGTCCTTGTCTCCGTGGTGTGTATTTATGCTTAGGCTCTTTATTTTGACTGCATATAGGTGCAGTTACAGTCATGTGAAAAAATACATCCAGCCTTAACACATCCATAGGAATTAAGAGGTTAAGTAGCAGCCAGGTGCTGGTAATCAGATACATTTGATTAACTGATCATCAGCAGTGTGAGCACCTCTATAAAAGCAGATGTTTTGGCAGTCTGTTGGTCAGGAGCATTCGGGTGTGCGTTAAATGCTCAGGGAAACTGCCAAAACCAAGAGCACCAAACTCTTCAGGCCTCAGTCAGCACGTTAACATGCATATGAACGTTTCACTCACAGGTCTGTGATTCATCCATGTTTTTGGACCTGAATTTGTTCATTGAGAGTACAAACAGATGATGAAGGCCTGGCTGTCTTAGAAAATTTAGAAACTCATCTTGAATCTTAATAATACTACTACAACTACTCATTATAATAATCAGAATTATTATTATTATTACTATATTTATTATTGTTTGTTTGTCTGGCTAATACTGGCATTTATTTACAAAACATTGTAAGCCAATAAATACTATTAATTGAATTAAAAAAATAGCATATGAAGAAAACACAATACTAAATGAAAAGGTGTTGGCTTTTGAAATTTTATCATTTTCCTCATCTTGTCTCATTTTAAGGGATGTCATCACTTAAAGTATAATTCACCTGCACTATCCCATGAATGCTGGGGAATTTTATTTTTTAAATCTCAGGGATTCTCGTATTGAACTGACAAATCAGCTGCTCCTTGTCCTCCACCTGTTTTCTTCTTTTTAATATTAACTCTGATGTCGAAAACATTCAGAACCTCTGTTGTGTCAGCTTGCACTTTTTTTTTATTTTTTAAACCATCATTGCTCCCCCTGGAAACACTTTTCCGGTTTCCTCCTTGGACACAATATTTTTAGTTTCTTCAGTCGGACTTTCTCCTGCTTTGTTGCCTTAGCAGTGCAGACCTGCCTCTTATAACATAGTCACCACTTTCTTGAAAGCAAAAGGTTTCCTTATATAGAGAAATGGTGGCGGGGCGGTATGTGGATAGTGTGCAGATTGTACGCAAGCCTGTCGATTTAGATTAATTCACTAACACGCAGTGGTAAGAAAAAGGTTGGTGCATACATTTCACTGAGCCAATGGGAAATTTGCATATGGATCTGTTTTTTGTTTGTTTGTGCTCAGGGTAAAAACATTTCTGTGCAAATATTAGTGAATGAGGCCCAAGGTCCTCTGGACAGACAAGGCCAAAGTGGAGATGTTAGGCCATAATGCACAGCGTCACGTTTGGAGAAAACCAAACACAGTTTATCAGCACAACGACCTCATACCGAGCGTCAGCACGGCGGTGGAGGGGTGAGGGCTTGCAGCTTTTGCAGCTACAGGACCCGAGCACCTTGCAGTCATTGAGCCAACCATGAATTCCTGTATACCAAAGTATTCTAGAGACAAACCATCTGTCCAGCAGCTAAATCTTGGCTGAAACTGGGTCATGCAGCAGCACAATGATCCCAAGCACAGCAGCAAATCTGCAACAGAAGGGCTGAAAAAGAAAAGAATCAAGGTGCTACAAGGGCCCAGTCAGAGTCCAACCTGACTGGAACGCTGTGACACTGGCTTAGATCATTTCTCCTCATCTTCAGGATCAATAAACATTGGGGTTTTTCCTGTAGGTATTCCAGCTTAAATTAATGTTTTCAATAAACATGGGATGTCAGGGATAATCAAAGTAAGGGCAAATCATTCTGGGGTGGACTGAATGTGTGCACCAAATTACAGTTCAGTTCAGCCTATTGTTATTACATTATTACCCTGAAAGCAGAAAAAATCTCAACCACAGCTTGCTGGATCATAAATGCTGTTATAATTCATCCTCTGGGGATCACAAATATCTTTACAGAACATTTCGCAATCCATCAAATAGTGACTAACAAATATGAAAAACTGGTGTGCAGAAAAAGCAACATTCGTATTGAGCCAAGCTACTGAAAATATGATGCAGTTTAACCATTTGTGAAGAGTTAATATTAGAGGACTCCCTCGGTGCGAATGCTGTTGAAGGAAGTACAGGGAGCAGCATCTGTCCTCCTCGTTCTCTCTCTCTCTCTCTCTTCGGACAATCTCTGGATGTTTCTGTGGCCTGCACACATTGCTTGCCGCAATTGTTTTATATCCTCATTCTACAGGAATGTGGACTGACTTCTGAATCCCCAATTACTGACCACTGCCTCATGAATCCTTCTCTCCAACCTCTCTTTTCTCCAGTATGATCCACTCTGTTCTTCTCATTTTCACAGTCATTTTTTCCTTTCTTGTCCTTCAATGCTTTTGATTTCTTTTGTATTTTTCCACTTCTAAAGGTCTCATTCTGGCAATTTCTTCACTTCTCCTGCCCCTCCTCTCTATGAGTCTATTCCTCTCCCCTTATCTTTTTCTCCTGTCTCTGAGGCTCTTTCAGCAGTTTCCCTGCTGACTGACTCATCCAGTTATCATTTCACTTTGAATGACTCATTATTCTCTATCCACGATTTACATCAGTCACATTCACAGAGACACTTTCATGCTTGCAAGTAATGCTACGGATGGTTGGCTGTGTGAGCAAAGTTGGCTTTAGCCACATTCAAATTTTGTGTCAGAGAGCTGAAGAGGAACACGGGAATAAGGCTGCAGTCTTTAGCTTCGAACAGCACGCATCCAGAGGGGAGCCTACTTCCTGCCCAGTGTATGCTGGGATGGATGGCATCCACAAGAGTCTCTTTCCTATCACACTCAACAAATTAACAGGTGGTACAAGGAACTCTCCAAATCTCCTAATCTTTCTAAGCTCCTTTTTTCTGTTTCTCTTCCTAATAAAAAGGAGTTCTTCCTCCCCACAATCACCATCGGGGATCTTTGTAGGTTTTTTTTTGGTATTTTAAGTCCATTATATGTATAGTTCAGTTTATATAACTCAGAAAACTGAAAACTTTTCACCCAAATTATCATTTTCACGCTAAGCATGTCCCTTTGCTGCAGCGCAACCAATCCACCGTGGCCAGCCAAATGTTTGGGGTCAAGTGACCATCCCGCTTGATGAAGTGTGCAGCAGCTGAACAGCAGCTGAGTCACAAAATACCAAACTGGGATTATTTTCAGGATGTGATGGGTACCATTGCATGAAAATCCCTCAGCACTGCAGCTCTGACCACAGGTATTCTCCTGGCAGCAGGGCGGCAGTAAAAGAGGATCATGATGAATTGGTTTTGAGCGATCAGTAAAGGTTTACCAGCTCCTTCTGGTACTCCTAAAATGTGATCCTACAATTCCAGTAAGTGACTTTGTAAGAAAATGAAACCGTTTCCTCTACAGACAAAAGTCCACTTAAGTGTTAAAACACAGCTCAGCTGTTTTGCTGCTAAAAGTCTCACACAGTCTGGAGCAGGCTTATCAGGTCTAATGTTTGCTTTAGTCAGGCAATTGAATTTTGGAGTCAGTTTTCCTATTTTATAATAATATAGTAATAAAAAACTTTATTTATACCCACTTTCAAAAGAAATACAAAGCAAAGCAGCATTTGAAACTAATCCTTCACTATTAAAAACAAGCAAACACACAAAACAAAACAGGGACAGAAAGAAAAACAGCTTTCCATAACTAGTTCAGGCAACTGGCAACCGGACTGCTGCCTGATCCACCAAGCACCAGAATGCTACAGCTATTTCTGCAGGTATTAGGCTTCAGGAGGGCAAGTCCATGTGGGTTTTTAGGGCTGGGCCCAGCCACCGGGTGCTCGCATGGCTCCAGGGTTGGGCTCCAATGACCCTGTCCTGGCAAGATATTCCTGTCCATTGATTTTGTCTTCACAGCACACAGTTTGCCTTGGGCACAACTGTACACTGACACATAAAGGTATTCTATTCTATTCTATTCTATTCTATTCTATCTATTCTAAATTGCCCCCAACAACCATTATGAGGTATCAATTCATGGCAGTTCTCTGTGGCATCTGGAACTAAAGGAAATAAGGGCATCTCTACTTGCATCTACACTATGTGGTAGAAACTGGATGGATGGATGGATGGATGCATGGATGGATGGATGGATGCATGGATGGATGGATGGATGGATGCATGGATGGATGGATGGATGCATGGATGGATGGATGGATGGATGGATGCATGGATGGATGGATGGATGCATGGATGGATGGATGGATGATGGATGGATGGATGGATGGATGACGATAAAATAAAACATATAAAGGATTTTTGTGGATTTCACCAGTTTTGATACTTGATATATTCATATTTGCAAGCTTGCCATCTTCCTCTTTATTGTCTTTTTAGAGCAGTGTAATATTCACACACAGCAAACAAAACAACAACATTGCTCTGTGTTTTCTGGTCTCACGTGTCTGAGAGAAGGGTTATGGCAATTTGACAACCACAGCCCTACACAGAGACGAGACGATAGTGAGCAGCCCACTGAGTACTATGAATGTTTGTTAGTTGAAAGTTTGGCTAGAAGTGGAACGGTAACTACATAGCCAGGTTCTCCACAAAGAGGAAGGACTGCAGGAAACAACAGAGAATAAGGAAGCACAAATGAGAAGGACAAAGAATGGCTGCAGAGGACAGTGTTCATTGTTATTTAAGACTCAGTTTCTAACTGAGTATCATGACTTCTGTTTTCCACCATGATATTACCCACTGGGTTTGCACTTCAATATTAGCCTCAGTAATAGGGGGAAACTATTCAGAGTTTTAAAAAAATGTAGGAGGCTGTAGACATTATTATTTCTGATGAAAATTTTAACATAGGAGTCTATGGGGATTAACCGGTCACCGCAGATGACTGCCCCTCCCTGGGCCTGGTTCTGCTGGAGGTTTCTTCCTGTTAAAAGGGAGTTTTTCCTTCCCACTGTCGCCAAGTGCTTGCTTATAGGGGGTTGTTTCGACTGTTGGGTTTTCTCTGTAATTATTGTAGGGTCTTTACCCACATACCTACAATACACAGTGCTTTGAGGAAACTGCTTGTTGTGATTTGGCGCTAAATAAATGAAATTGAAATGAATTGAATTGACTCACTTTCTCCGGTGGCCATAAGGGGAACTGCAGTTTTGCAATTTGACGCGGCTTTTTTTTTTTTGCGGCACACAGTTAAAACATGCAGTCATGTGACTGAAAGAGTAGCACCAATGCAGAACCATCACAGTATCATTTCAAATACACCACAGGGTTCATCTGATGGAAAAAAAGAGAAAAAGTATGTGCCAATTATTCTGAAAAAGTTAAACAAGCTTGTTTTAAATATAATGCATCTAAAGACTCTGTGTGTGTGTGTGTGTGTGTGTGTGTGTGTGTGTGTGTGTGTGTGTGTGTGTGTTTCAGTCTGGTTTGTTTGTACTGATCCATAAGCATTTTTTCTGTCTAAAAATCTTTAAAGTAAAGAAAAGCTTTGCTGGGCTTCTTACTCCGTCAGACTTCTTTATGAAATGGCTGAAAATAGAAGTTGCACTAAACCACAATCATTGTTTAACCTGTAATGGGTGTAAACACACTGCAGACTGTCACACAAGAAGCATTTTATTATTCTAATAATTAGCTCCCCTCTCCCTTCTCCCCGTCTTTAACCTTGACTCCGAAGACCAGCTCGGATTCCTCTGGTGCTGCTGTTTGCCGTCGGCGAGCCTTTCCTCACTGCTCGGCCCCTAATGACCCATTCCAGCGCCCGCTCCACCTGTTCATGGTGAGCAGTTCTCTTCACGATGCATATTCATGAAAACACACACCACGAGACTCAGACACTGTACATGTCACAGGGCTGTAGACTCACCGTCTGCTTTAGCTTCTGTGTCTGCATTTAGAGCAGAAATCTTTAAATAGAAAAATCACTCATATCTGAGGTGATTCTTGAAGCTTTAAAAGGAAAAAAAAGTCTGTCTTCATATTTAAAATAAGAAAACGGGCCGTGGTCGTTATTGTTCATCAGGCTTCTTTTAGCAGCATCACATTGTTTGATTTCAACCACTCAGGATGCGACTGAAGTGCAGATTTAATTCAAGGGGTTTAACAAAAGTGTTGCATCAACTGTTCAGGAGTTACAGCCATTTTTATCCCGAGTCCCTCATTTTCATGAGTAACTGAACAAACAGTTCCATGCAGGGTGAGGCCTGCTCCAGGTTATTCCATGACAAATTCAAAAGGTAAAAGATCTGGAGTGCATTCCGAGGGTTGAACTTGTATTTGGCAGATGGAACTCTCAAGCTCCACGGATCTTCTGAATAGAGTTCAATCCGTCTGAGTAAAGATGAAAGGTGACTTTAACGGTCACGTTTTATAAAAGCAAAGGCCATTTCTTCTGCATTTCTAGACCCTGAGCCCATAAATCCCCTACACCATCCCATGCTGTGACAAGTGTCACTCCATGTGTTGTCATCCTTGCAGCTAGTGAAGTGTCTCACATAAGGGGGCAGAAATACTGTGTCAAGCTTTAGGACTTTCTCCGCTTTCTTCCACCAGAACAGAAGCTGCTGCTCAGCATCTGTGGCAACAAGAACCTCCATCAGATAGATGTAAGATCAATTCCAACAATTCCAATTGTCCCATAGCTGTTTAATCAACTTGAGGTAATTATTCCAGTTAATCTGAGGAGTTTCCTCCTTATTGCTGCGCCTTTGTGGAGTGTGGTTAGTAGTGGGGCAGACTCGGGGCTGCAGGGCTGGGAACAGTGCTTGTGGTGAAGTGTGTAGGTGAGGGTGTTGGTGCCCAGTTGGAAACGGTCCTCATCCTGATGTCCAGCAGAACCAAAAGACATTTTTCATAATAAATATGCATGAAAATATAAAAAATAGAGACATTTAGATTCAGAACTCATCTTCTTATTTGATGCTTTTATGAAGTTGCAAGTGTAATTTCTGTTAGGCGCCTTTGTTTAACTGCCCTCCACTGTGTCAGACTCTGTTTCAGGCATGAAGGAGATTAGAGGGGACTTATGGATTGTTTACCATCAGAGGTGTCACACAGAAATAGCTTGTATAGGGTGTTATGTGTCAGCATGTGTACATTTGGTTACAGCAGGTGCTGGCTTACTGAACTTGACCTTTGCCCCTGATTTTATGAGGATGATCACATGTGTGCACTTGAAACCAAAGACACACATGCACACAGCCACCCCTCTATCCTGAGCAGCCACTCTCTCTGATTTGCAGCTTTAATATTTGCCCATATACGCCCTCTTATACGTGGCTGTGCACGTTTGTGCACGTGTGACACCTCTGGTTAATCTCCACACATCTCCACTCTCTTAAAGACCCTCATTACTGCCATCAGGCCCCCCTCGTGCCTAATAATACACGCAAAGATGGTTTTGCTTTTAGCTCACACAGGAAGTGTTTATGTGTGTCACCGTGCGGTGGGGGTCACGGGGTGGGGGGGGCGATGACAGAGTCTCACATTGCTTCAGACTCAAACAGCAACATCCAAGCTGACCTCACTGTCTTTGTTATCAGCTGTAGTAAAACCCAGTGCCTTCACAAACACGCTGACGTTATGGTTATGTGTATTTTTCAGTGTTTGCAGTGCAACAGATAACTTAATATTTCAGGGGAATTGTTCATAAGGGGATACAAGCACCGAAACAGGCACATTAGCTTTTTTAAAAACACAGGATGGCCATCGACTCTGTCAAGAAAGTACCATCAAATATTAAAAATGCAACTAAACTAGAACTTTTTAAAAAATATTCTCTTCGTGTTTAATCATACATGTAAGTGGGGAGTTTAGAAGTCACGCCTCACTGCTTGCCTGGCTCTTCAGAATCTGATCGATGGGCACAGTGGACAGAATGTCGGTGGTTCAATCCCCACGTGGGCATGATACCCAACCCCACTTTTCCCCTGTGCATATCAAGGCTGAGAGATTGGATCATCAGCCTTCCCCATAACTTAGACACATACTGTATATGATTCAGTTAATTTGATGAGTCAAAATTAATGCATAAGAAGGGGAATGATTATCAATGTCAGCGCTGCAGGAGCTGTTGTAAAATTACAGTGAAAAACATAATCAGAGTAAAACCTTGGAAATGGATTTGATGGCTGAAGTTCTGTGGTAATGGAAATGGAGGCCATCTTGTAAGAATGACTTACAATTTTGAAAATTCACGTCTGTCATAGTGCGCGTGGTTGTTGATCCTCTTTCCTCCAAGCCTGTTGGGCTGAGTAAGCCGCCACGCCCCTCTGGGGTGGAGTACCTGACTTTCGCTCTTCAGCCAGACCGCCTGTGTGTCGTTAGCCTCATCGGTCACCGTATAGAGAGACCAGCCCCTGCAGCCGCTCTCCACCAGACTGTCTGCCTCCCAGATGTGGTAATCAGGCTCACCTTGGCTCCTTGTGAGTCCCCGGTGTTAATTGCTGTTTCCTGCGTTCCCAGAAATTCGCCGCTGTCTGAAGAACTCTCGGCCACTCTTGCTAATCTCCTGTCCCATAAGCTGGATCTCCATCTCTGGACCCTTGCTGAAAGCCTTTCCTTACCTGCTGCTCGTCTGCTCACCCTCCAACACTAAATCTCTCCTGGACACAACTTGTGCATTGCTACATCTCCCCGGACTCCTTTTCATGGAACACAAGCTTACTTGCATACTGCATAAGACCGTATAAGAAAGGAAACTGGACAACTGGACTAACCTCTCTCATCTCCTTCTCAGTGGACACCCGCTACCTGGCCTAAAGAACCCCTCCCATGCCCCATGGCTACCCCCTGAACCCTTTGAGTAGAATAAAACTACTTAAAACAACCTTTTGTGTTTGTGGTGGTGCTACATTTGGGTCCAAAAGAGCAACTATTGGCCTTCCGGCCACAACAATAGCAAAGCTCACTATTATTGTAATTTGTCTGAAGCACTAACAATAAATGTAGGGTGAATAACAGATGGTAGGTGCATAACTTATGAAACAGGCAATAATAATTTGACAATACAGAGAAGAAGCTGATTATATTTCTGTGTCAGTGTACTTCAGAGAGCAGTATAAGAGAACAGTGAAAGCTATGTTTACATTCTGAATCTCTAGACAGCTGTTATGAACCCCAACCAAACCCCACTGTGACGAGAATAAGTTGTGAGAGGAAATGCACACCTTGGGAGAGTTTCCCCTTAGAAACAGTCAAAGTGTTTCACTGAGCTGTAAACATGAAAAGTGACAGAAGCAGAAGTGTGAGGAAGGAAAAAAGAAAGCTTAAAAGAGAAGTAAACCATAAACCTGTCTGCATTCACGACTTCACACACCCGACCAATGACGGAGCAAAGTGGGCCTTAGGACCACATAGACGGATAACCAAACACCTATATTTTGGCACTTTCTCCCATGATTCACTGTTCAGAATAATTCTTATTTATTGTTTACTCGACCTCAGTGCTGCCCCTTAGTTCATCCACTGAAACAAGCCGTGTTAGCCAACTTTTTCATGATTGGCTGCCCCCAACAAACAGAAGGTTTGGACAACAGGAGGGTGGGGCTTCTGAACTCCCAGTCAGGCTCTTTGCCTTAGATGATGAAAGAACAGTGAGAACTCAGTGACCCTGAGCGTTTCAAGCAGTCTGAAGCTAGAGTTTACTTACTTATTACAGAGGGTGACCTCAGTATTGGAACCCTTGTTTAACTGGAGCACCTGCCACAGTAAATGTAGTTATCGATGACAGAAAATAAGGAAAAGAAAAATCCAGCTCCCAGCTCCTGTGTGAAGTTTGCATGTTCTCCCTGTGTCTGCGTGGGTTTTCTCCAGGTAAGCCCGTTTCCTCCCACAGTCTTTGGACTGTGGAAAGTCCGAAGGTTAATTGGTGATTCCAAATTGCCCATAGGTGCTAATGTGAGTGTGAATGGTTGTCAGTCTCTCTGTGTTAGCCCGGCGACAGGCTGGTGACCTGTACAGGGTGTACCCTGCCTCTCGCCCTATGACAGCTGGGATAGGCTCCAGCCCCCTCATGACTTTGAACAGGATAAGCAGAAAAGGATGGATGGATGGAAAATCCAGCTCAATTGTGGCACAGATATAGTTATGTTCAGAAGTTTTAGTTTAATTGAGCTCATTAATGATTATTAATAAGCTTAGTAATAATAAAATCATAATAAATATGAACCACTGAGAATACCGCCCCAATATGGCCATAGGGGTTTTTGACTAATATTCTACTCAACTCGATAACATGTCAGCTTTTATGTGTTATATGCCATGGGTATGACCCTGAAAGCTGAGTTACTAGAATGAAGCTGAGTTACTAGAATGAAGCTGAGTTACTAGAATGAAGCTGAGTTACTAGAATAAAGCTGAGTTACTAGACTGGTTAATAAGATGAGCTGTTACATATACATCCAGCAAATTCTTAGACCCATTTTATCCATCACATAAGGGCCTGGGTGAAACACCTTTTGATTTTTGCTGGGTGGTCATAAAAATGAAAAAAACACAATACTAGTATCAATCGGTATAGTATTAATTTGAAAATCCTCAATGCCTCATTCTTGAGTTATTATGTTCACAAAGCAAAAAGACTGAATGAGTATGGCTTGTTTGGATGGGCTCTCTCCAAAAAGAACCTGACAGCATGGATTAGGTTTTCCCAAAATTACACCAGGAATGTGGGACGACGTCTTTTGGACAGCTCACACCAAAGTGGAGATGTTTGGCCATAATGCACAGCACCATGTTTGGAGAAAACCAAATACAGCATTTCAACACAAACATCTCATACCAGCTGTCAGCATGGTGGTTAGCATGGTGGGGTGATGATTTGGGCTTATTTTGCAGCTGCAGGACCTGGAAGCATGTCATAATTGAGTCCTCCATGAGTTCCTCTGTATACCAAAGTGTTCTAGAGTTAAATGTGAGGCCCTCTGTCTGAGTCATGCAACACGACAATGATCCCACTTACAGCCACACAGCTCCAGCTAAATTGCAGTAAAAGAAAAGAATCAAGGTGCTGCAGCGACCCAGAGTCCAGACCTCAACCTGACTGAATGCTGTGGCGGGTCCTTCAGAGAGAAAACGTTCTTTTTCACATGACTGTACAAACACATAGCTGTCATTGTTTTCGAGCAGCGGTCACCTGTGGACATGTCTTATCCCGCAATAAGCTAAAAATACACTGCTAATTGAACTTTCTAGGCCAGATAGCTAATACGTCCATCAGCTGCTGCATGTTGGACAGCTAAACCAACAATCACCTGCAAATTTGACCATCACAGTCAGTGGGACAGGCTCACGGAGAGGTTACGTACCTCCAAAAACGTTCTTGTAAATAAATAATTTTAAAAAGCTATTAAAAATAAATTGGAAAACTCTTTAAATGGTAATTTAAAGGAAGTCATTCATCCACTAATGTGCACTTTCATGACTCTCTGTCCTTTGCCATCATTATTGGCCTTCACTGAGATAAAAGTGTTCCAGAAAGGATCTCTCTGTTTCCTTTCTGCTCATGTTTCTCTGAGGCTGCAGCTTCTCTGTGTCCTATCGACCTGATGATGAACATGTTAATAAGCATGAATCATAAACTGAAACAGTTTATTCCCCTCACTGTGGACCTCTCAGTATTTCTCACACAGCCAATGAGATGATGTTGCTGGGCAACTAATAAGTTATTTTGCAGTAAACCACATTTTGGTCGACGCTGCTTAGCAACAAACTTTGTTTCCATAAGTAATTTCCTGGAGGGAACACCTGAAGCAGAAGGCTGAGGAGCATCAGTGTTGCAGGTGAACAAGCTCTCCCTGCAGCGCTCACAGCGTCTTTATTAGCTTAATAGCAGGACTGAAACGTGAAGCCATCCCAGTCCAAAAAAAAAAAGAGCAATGACCACACCATAGAGGGCAGTTTCATGCTGGATGCCCTTCCTGACACAAACCCAAAGGGAATTTGTGCATCCGGTTGGGAGCAAAAGTCTAACTGAATAAAAATGATGTGTATTTTGTAAATTATGGTCCCACTGGAGTCACAAAGGAGAGCCGGTTAGGCTTCAGGGTAGTCCTTCTTCATGACTGAAGCTGCCACAGCATGAGCGGATCTGCTCCACCAAGACACTGAGAAAGAAATGGAAGCAAGTCCTCTGGCATGGGCTGTTGACCCAGAGTTCGGAGTTAAGGTGAGTTTTTGGACTTTTTCTTCCAGTTCCATTTGTTGGCCTTTGATTATAAATATTTTCTACTGCTTCCGAGTTTATCTTGGTTCCTTGTTCCTTTTCTGCGCCAGCCTGTCTCAGCCTCTTCTCCGTCTCCATCTGTGAAGGATTCATTCTTGTCTCTGTGTTTGTTTGCCTTCCTGTCCGTGTGTCAAGTTCAGATGTGTGAGTCTGTGTCTCAGTGATGGTTGCTTTCTGCCTTATGTTGATAGTGTGTCGTGTGCTCTGCATTTAGTTTTGCTTCCTTAGTCTTGTTTCCCCTAATTAGGATCACCTGTGTTCCCTGGTGTGTTCCAGTTCCCTAATTACCTCGTGTGTATAAATTGTCTCTGTTTTTCTCTGCTTCTTGTTGTGTTGTCGTCAGTGGCTTTCTGCTTCCTGTGTGCGCTCCTGTCAATAAAGCTGAAGGTCCCAGTTAAAGGTCTGCCTCACAAGTCCTGCGTTGGGGTCCAAAAGCTGCCTGCCACCGGACTACATGACATCCAGGCCCGAGGCTTCAGCAGGACTTCACTATCCAGTGGGTGACATCATAGTGCTTCCTGCACCTTCTCCATTCAGTTCAGTTTTATATGTTTAGCACCAGTTCACAGCGACAGTCCTCTCTCTATTTTTTTTTAAGGTAAAGGAAATATGAAGGATAATCAGATGATCCTCTATGAACAGCACCTAGCTTTTTGGGGAAGGAAGAGATGAAAGAAAGATCACGCACACGAACAAGGAACAGGACAAAAACAATCTGCAGAGCTGACAGAAATCAGTGACATGCAAACATGAGACATAAATGCACGTGGAGGGACGTGAAGAAGTGGTCGGTGTGTTTGAGCAGCCTGAGCTTATAGCAGCATAACCATCGTTCTGTGTTCAATGATTAAAATACTAGCAGCACGGTCACATTTCATCTCCTGCTGAATTTTAAAGCATCCTGAGGAATGAGGTGAAGCAGACACGGATGTTTTTCTGAAGTGTTTGTTTTTTTTATTGTGGATATTTATGTATGTTGTACATCATGTTGTGCAGCTTGTATTTGTTTTAATGTGCTTTGAGTTTGTATGGCTGCATCCTCATGTCTTACACCTGGTGTCGATCCCAGACATTCCAGTCCGGCTGCTCCGTTACCTGTGCACACCTTTACAATCCACCCCGTAAAGATGCCGCACTGCTCCCTGCACTGCATGCTAATCCTGAGTGATTGCTCTATTTTCTGGGCCATTTAATGCAAAATGGTGTTTAACACTTCGGCTACGAGTTCTTTGCACATTAACAACATAAATGAGAGTTTTTACAGCAATAAGAGCTCCATGTGACATTTTATTGTTTCATCTCTTTATTTCTATTCTGGAAAAATGTGACAGCATAGCGACAAATTACCTTTAAACTGCATCCCTGTCAGAGTCACGGCTCTGTGGGGCTGACGGAGGACAGTCGGTGGGGGGGGGGCTTGTCAGAAGGCAAACAGCTCTGTGAATTACAGCCGCACGGTTTGTCTCTCTGACTGAAGGATTATCTTCATGAGATGACACACTCGTAAACAGTGCTGCGGCGCTGCAATCGATCTCACAGATGCATCGCCCGCTCCCCCTCGTATGAGGATACCAGGTGAGATGAGGATTTACGTGGCTAATAATAGAGCAAACTAGATATATTTCCAGAGAAGGAATTCTGTACAGGGCCTATTTATAATTACAGAATCCTATAAAGGGGGCTTCAATGCTCAACCAGTCTTAGACTCCCGCACGCCGCTGACCAGGCTGCACAGATAAAGAAAGTGATCTTCACACTCTCCTTTAGACACCTGACAAATATCAGAGGAGGATATGAAGTGTGTGTTTTAGAAGAGGGAGTGGCGGTTTAAATGGGACACATGGGGCTTTATTTTGGTGGACTGCTCCTCATTTAATCTGTGTTGGTGCTGAAACATTCCCGATCAAGCCGTGGAGCTGTCAGCAAGGCAGCGGCAGGCGTCATCACAGAACCAAAATAACTGAATGAGAGGTTGTTGCTCGTGCCTGTCCACAGCTTCTGGCCAGGATCCTCAGGACATCCATGAGATTTTGTGTTCGAACGAAGTAAAACTAAAAGTCCATTAAAGGATACGCATAATACGGACTAAAGTATTGGGCCAACTGTTTACGTATTACACCCATTTTTATTCACAGCATTTTTATTCACAACTGCAAATATAAAGACTGTTTTTAATTTTTGGTTGAAAATCCTGCCCACGGACATCACCACGAGTGCCGAGTCTCCGCCCGTCAGGTGCTCTAACAGGCCCTCAGGTGCAGCTTGTTTGTGGGAGTGCTGAACCTTCACAGATAGCAGTTCTCTTTAAAGGACTGTAGAGTCTGCATATGGAGGCAGGCTGGGCGGCGGCGGTGGGTGGAATATGTGAGACTGGGAGCTCCGTGTGTTTGCCTTGGTTTTCACACCTTCATTGTTGTGACCTTCACTGGTTCATACAACAAAAATATTAGGTCATGGTTCAGGAGCAAACCTACCTGCTCAGGTTTAGGAAAAGGTTGCAGGTTGTTTAATTATGACACTAAAGGATCCCTGACAGGTATTTGTATGCAGTTGTAATTGGATACATAAGTTAACAGTTGAACTGTCATCAGAAAGAAAGTACTGAGACTCATTAATAATTACTGATGGGCTTTTACTGCACTCACCTGCTCTGTACCTGTTCGACCCTGACCAACGAGGATGCAGATGGTGAAACAGAGAGCACAGGAGGGCAGCGGCAAAGGCTGAGCTGAAGGAGTGTGCACAGGTAACATGAGAGCCCAGGTTCTGCTTACATGATCAAACAGTTAATATTATTAGATGAACCTTGATCCCATTTGCCAGGCTGCACAACGCGAGAGTCTCCCTTCACGAGAGGATCGGTGCTTTGGGTTTGTCGCATTTGAAACTCCAGCTCCAGTTGCGAGATGAAAGTGTTCCCTCAAAAACACTTTGATAAATCAGCCTTTAACTGCGGTACATTAGAAACATGGCTGCTGAGCCGCAGACAACTTTGACTGCACCAGAACTCAGCGGAAATCAACACAATCAGTAACACTGCTTCTGCTCAGGTATGAAAAATGATCACGTCTCCAATTAAACACGCCAGCCGGCAAACAGACTGAATCTGCTCTCCGCCTCAGCTGGTTAGCCCGTCCTGCTCTTTCATCAGGAGTGGGATCTTTGACCCACCTTAACTGAACACTGAATGTTACAACATAAAGTTCACACTACAGAGTTTGAAAATGATGTGTAGACACAAAAAGTCCTGCCGAGCATCATCCAATCCACAGAACACCTCAGCTGTGATGTTTTTACTGCCTTCATTGCTGTTCCAGTAGCTGCTTATCCAGCATTAATTCTCCTGCCCTTTATCCTTTCACTCACCACAGCAACACACTGCAGTTCTGTCTGTAATCTGTAGGTGGTGCGTAGTCACTGTGAAGGTCTCCATTCAAAACAATTTCCCCCTATTGCCATCTATTTCAGTCACAAGGTCGGTTTCAGAAATAGCCTGCAGCTATGATTTCCACTTTCAGAGGAACTGAGGGGCCAGAACAGCGCCGACATGAGTGACAGCACAGTTTGATGGGAAAGGTCGAAAGAAGAGCCAGAAGAAAGAGAGCGCTCTTATTGTTGTTTGCCTTTGTAATTTTTACGTTACATATGTAACGATATAGAGTACCAGTTTGTCAAAACGTGGCCCCAGAAATCCCAAAACATGCCTGATAATTTATGCTGATTAGCAGCAGAGAAATATGATTTCAGAATTTTACAGAGCAAGTCACAATATTTATCACATAATTTCATTAAAAATCCTCCAAAAGGGAGCCCCGGTTCGGTGACTCGAATTAGCGGAGGCGAGGCCGAGCAACGCCTGCCGGCTGCGGCCGGGGGTGGAGGAAGGACTGTGTGCAGCAGTGCAGCGTGGGTCAAGAGAAAAACTTGTAACTATAATTCATATTAGAAGCTCAGATGGTTATTTGATTATTCTTCTTTGCTTACAGGCTGCGTTCAGCTGATCTCACTGTAACACCTGCGAGCTGTTAGTAAAGGGTCGGATTTAACGAGCTTAATGAAGCAGCAGCATCAGCCTGAATGTAACACGAGGACTGCGGCCCCTGATCTAACCCGCTGATTTATGTTAGGGAAAATGAACCAGTGCACATTTGCTGATAATAATGCACTGATGATGCACATTCATGTAACATTCAGCTTTCTTTCTGACCCCACCAGCGGGACCCACCCTGCATACTGAGACCCAGTGATCTACTTTAGAGTGGCCATGAACACCACAGCTCTCACTGTACCAGACCAACACAGCCCCGCAGATCAGCCCGTTTAGCCTGCACCAAATTGCACTAAACTGCCGACATTTGAATAACACAACATGTTTGAAATTCAGTTTGTTTTCCACAACATGAAATAACCGGATTACTTCGACAAATCCACGGTCTGATGAACGAATCTAGAATTAGGACGTTGCACTGAGCAGCCCTACCCTCTGAAAACAATCTCACCTTCCTGCTTCCTCTCCTACATCTTTCTCCATCTCTGAGTCAAGTTGTCACACATGACTCTCCCCTTTTCTTTTTTAATCTCTTTATGTCGTTAGTTTGCAGAAACACTGCAAGGAAACAGTTTGTGAGCTTGCTGATCTCCTGCCACTTTGACCAAAGTGGCTCCGCTCATGCTTCCTCCCAGTTTGCTGCTGGACGGCTGTTTGCCTAAGCTCTGTGACCTAAACTGCATCGACAGCGACGCCCTGACCGCAGTGAGAGCGAGCGTGCAGGCGGGTAATGTTTTACAGGAACACGTTCTTCATGCAGAAAAATGAACTCGTTTTCTTTTATTATGTCTTAAACTGTAAAATTAAGCACCGGTGAAGAAAGAAACAAAACAAGGAATACGTGCACATGTTACACAGACAAATTATTCCACATGTTTTTAAAGTTAACAAGATTATATTCAACTAAACTGCATAATTTTTTATTTGAGACTTAAAGGAAAATATCAGTACTGTTGTTGTCGCTGTTGTCATGGGAGACTAAAAGCAGGCTGTAAATATGATTTTTAATTCTTTCAAGTGACTCAACTGAAGTTAGAGCTTGAACGGCAAATGTTTTGCTCTAAACTCATAATGAGGTGAACATTATGCCTGCTCAGCATTAGCATGTTAATGTTAATGAGTATTGAACTTCAGCACCAGGGTCACTTCACGTCCGCAGAAATTAAAACATAAGCAATAAAAGGAAACGAGGCACCCAGAAAACTATGAAAGAAGCCGTCGGGATTTTCAATAAACTGGTGACCTGGTTTCTAGTTTCATGCCTTGTGACATCTTCATTTTCCGGCTCCTGTTTGGTCGACGGTGATCTCATGCAGCACATGAGGTGACATCACTGCCACGGTATGTGCTGTACGTTTCTCTGACATGTGTCACATGCAGCTTGACCACATTTACCGGCAAGTCAGAGAACACCTGACATGATGTCACCCGTCGGCGACTGTCAGTCAGTCCGGCTGTTTGTTGACCTTTGACTTTGGTGTGTGATTGGCTGTCCTACGGTGAGAAGATCCACCGTGAACCTCGCAGTGATGTCGCTGCATTTCTGCGACCACATGACAACACACCAGGTAGGGTCATTCTTGAGCAAGTTTAATTAATGCTGAGAAAAGATTTAATTCCACCCAACCCCAGTATTTTAGGAACAGATGATGTTAATAAGGGCTAATGTGGCAAACAGAAAGGTGGAAAGCACGCAGGCAGGAAGTGAAGGGAGGTATGAGCACAGATTAGGAATAATAGGCCCAAATAAGGAAAATTCAGTAATCAGGAAATGATGTTACAATGTTGCTGTTTCAAACTGCACTGCTTATGTTTTTTTAAATATCTGTCTTCGTGTTTACAGCGACGTGACTGCTTTAGAGCAACAGAAATACACAAATGAAGTGGTAACAAATAAATATCAACAGCATGTTGAACAAAATTCAGCACCAGCATCTGATGCAGAGCAACCCCTCAGATCTCATCTCCGCCTCTGCACAGTGACAGACATGCCAGCAAACTGGGCAGGACTTGGGGTGGGACGGGTTGAGTATGGAGATGAGGACAGGATGGGAGGGGTAGTGGTGGTGGTGGTGGTGGTGGTGGTGGGGCAGTGCTGGTAGCTCTGTGAATGCCACATGAGCGCATGAGGACAGTGATGTAATTTGACCTCAGTGGCAGGGCCCATATTTTTTTCTGCAGAGGTTTAACAGAGCTATATAAGGGGCCGAGGCTCCAGCTGCAGGCACCAGAGACAGACTGACTGCCCGAGCATCGGAGCAGAGGACCGTGGACTTAAATCTGCCTCCAGGTACCCACAGCACCGCTAAACTACCGCTCAGGGAGAAGGATGGGACTGCTCAGTGTCGAGGAACTGGTAAGATCTGCTGACGTGTGCGAGTGTAATCGATGAGAAAGCGAAGCAGCGAGAACACGTGCAGCTTTTAAATCACAGCTGTAAACTTCATATGAAAATTAGAATTTTTTTTTTTCAAGGGCGCCGTTGAGTTTTTTTCTTTGATATTTTTTAAATCAAAATGAAAATTGTTTAAATTCTTAATTAGTCTTAAAATTAATTTCTTCACATGCTAAAATAACAAGTTATAGTACAGGAGAATGTGTGGAAATAAACAGTGTGAATATTTAGTGTTGCACGCAAGTAACACAACACATTAATATTAAAACAACATCTTAAAAACCTTTTAGGACCAGCAGACGAACCGTCCCTGAATCAAAACGTTTAGTCCATGAACACTGATGTCACCAAAAGTTACTGCGTAATAAATTTAAATACGAAGAAGTACAAGTAAACACTCACATTTCATCCAGTGTTCAGTGACAACGACTGAGTGCTGTTACAGGAACACGTCTGATTACATGTGTATTACAGTCAAAAACACAAAACCTTCACATGTCGAGTTTTTGGACCTCAAAAATTCATCTTACTCTTTATGACTGGAGCAGTGTGTGTGTGTGTGTGTGTGTGTGTGTGTTCAAAATGATCTGAACTGTCTGTGTGCACACAGCCCAGCTTCCTTTAACTCTAAACTTCATAAGTCCACAGATTTCTTAGCCTCACGCACTGATTCCGCCTCACTGTAAGGACAGTGAGTTAAATAAGGACCAGAGGAGCTGTTTTCACCTTTATCTTTGTTGCACTTATGAGATGTGTGAATGATTACATGAGTGATTCGACTGGAACAGTTGTAGCTCGTTAAGGGGCTGAGTGAGAGTGTGTGTTAATGCGTCGACACTGCGGTGTGTTTGCATTCCTGTGCTCTCAGCAGGACTTGGCTGAGCTGAGTTCGACTCTGCAGCAGCAAAACAAAAGCTCAGTGCAAAAGTCTTCGCTCAGAGTGTCAGCCCATCAAAATGCCCCAAAACTGCCCCAGAAAAATCTTCAGCTTTCTTCAGCAAAACAGGAGGAATCCGAGGCTCACTGATCGTCCAGCTTGTGACATCTCCACCTCTCTTTCTCCTTCAGGTGACTGGTAAGAGGTCAGAGGGCATAGAGGCAGACGACTTTCAGGGAGGCGTGTACGAGGCAGCCGTCAATCAGGAGAAGCAGGATGACCGCAGATCCCGCAGGGAGCTGGGCGTCAGCGGGCGTCTGTCGGAGGAGAGCGACAGCGGAGGCGAACAGGAGGAAGTCAGCGTGGCAGCTCTCAATGTAAGAACAGCGGCTGCAGTGCAGAGACAGTTACACTGTGGAAGCATGAAACTGGATGCAAACATGTCCATGCAATTACGTAACACTCTTGGGGAATGATAATCATATAACCATGATAACCATGATAACCAATGATAACCAGGGGATACATATGGTGTCAATCTGAGATCAGTATAAAGATTTTTTCTCCTAAAATTAAATAAAACATGACTTTATTCAACTTTATGTTATTGGAAGAAAAATTGCTCCTCTCCAAATAAAAATCAGTTATCAGTGTATAATAGGTATTTTGATTTCCCTGATCAGGCCGAATGTGGAACATTAATGTGTAAAGTAAACGTGCACTGCAGACGATGACGCTTTAGGTCAGGTGTGCCGGTGAAGTTACTGGTTACAGTAAAGCATGTGTTTGATACATTTGAAGCATTTGTGAGACAAAAGCAGAAAATGAAAATACATTTAAAAACATTTTGTCCTCTCTGGCCTTAAATAAAACAGAATTATACAGCAAAATTTTCCTAATTATTTGGTTGAATATTGGATAATTAGAAGAAAATTAACTAGAAGAAAATGCAGCCTTTAAATGATCACATAATGAAGAAGAACGTGAGGAAAGGATGTCGTCTTTGATCTCACCCGAATCGCTAAAAGGAAGCATTTCCTTCATTTCTTCATGAAAACTTTAAACAGTTAATGGTGACATATTTGCACCTGTGAGGATGGAAATGATCAGCATGAGTAGGATAAATAGGCAGTGAGACATTAAAATAGGAACAACAATAAGTGCAGCAGTATTAGAGGCAGCAGGGGTGTCTCATTGTGCGCTGTCACACATCCTCTCTCCCCTTTGTTTCCTCGGCAGCTGCAGTTTAAGCTTCTGTTTACGTTCAGCTTTTTGCTTCGTGCTGCAGTGGAGAGAATTACAGGTGCAGAATTATGTAATGAGCAGGACTGACACCATACACACTGTTTAAAACCAGTAAATGATCTCATGCAGGGACAAAGGTGAAGGAATTCTGAAGCGATCCGGTTGGCTTTCTCCCCATCCGTGCTGCCACCTGGTGGCAGCAAGGAGTATGACAACCTGCTCCCGTTCCCATTGTGTTTGTTGGTGCATGAAAGTTAAACACAGATGACAACAACAAAATGATTTTTATTTGTTAATTAAATATTTCAAACATCATGTAACAGATTCTTATTAATCAGGCACTTTGTAACCTTTTTAAAGGGAAATATCTCAGCGGCATTAATGACAGATGAAATCTGATTTTTCTTTTAAAGCTAAATGTTCTGCTTATAAATAAAACTAATTTACAGTATGCACATTATAAATAATAATGATAAAAAGGACATAATGAATTCAGGTTTTTGCCATTTCACTTGATTACCATCCAGTGAATGACTGGAGCAGCAGAAGCTGCTTTTAAAGAGCATGTTTCCACTGCTGCGTGGTGACGTCCCCGGTCTGCTCCCTGTCCTGTCAGACAGATAAAAGCGGCAGGCTGAAGCTGGAGACGGTCGACGACCTGTTTAACATCCTGCAGCTGAGGAAGAAGCGGAGAGAGAGGAAGACTCCGGTCCACAAGAAAGAGCAGCCAGAGCCTGAGACCGTGGTAACATTTTGACTTCCTGAATTTTGCTTTAATTTCATATAAGGAACTCTTATTATCAGCAATATTATACATTTTAATGACAGCAGATATTTGAAGGAAAGGCAGCTCAGTGTAAATGAAATCTGGCCTTCCACAGACTGGAACAGGACTGACACTTAGAAGTTAACATTAGTGAAACCTCTAAAGCATTAAAGTTGGTTGCTCCTTGTCTCCGGTGATGAAGGTATAAAATACATATTTTATTGGAATGAATGCATACATGAGAGTCTGTTGCCTTTTAAGCAGCACACAGCTGAAAAGGAGCTGCAGTGGAGCAGCAGCAGCCTCTCTTACAACATGCTCCGAGGCGTACTGCTCTTTTTTCTGTATTTAATTAAAGTTCCTTTGCACACATCTTCCAGCCAGAGATGGTGGATGAGCAGCTGTTCCTGACAGCAGCCATGGAGAACAAACTGCCTGTGGTGGAGAAGTACCTGTCTGATGGAGGACACCCTGATGCAAGCGACAACGTGAGTGTCCCACAGCGATGTCTGCCTGCAGCAGGTCACAGTCTCAAGAATAAGCATGTTGATGTAATGCTATTTATCTATTTTAAAAGAGCTTAGGCTGCACGATAATCTATGCTGTCTAACATCCAGTTCCAGAGAACAGCTCTGCACAAAGCTTCTTTCAAAGGTCACGTAGAGGTCATGAAAAGACTTCTGGAGGCTGGAGCGGTCATCGAGAAAAAAGACAAGGTGATCAAGTTTTAAAAGCCACGCCTTCCCCTTTCCCTCCTTTATGTTTCCCCCTTACACACACAGAATCACTCTAACACTTCAGTGTGTGTGTGTGTGCACGCGCGCGTGTGTGTGTTTCAGCTGGAGGCCACAGCAGTACACTGGGCCTGCAGAGGAGGCAGCCTGCCGGCCTTGCAGCTCCTCCTGGACCGAGGAGCCAAGTTCACCTCCAGAGACAAGGTTTGTCCAAAGCTGCAGCAAATTCTTTTTATTTAGAAAATTACTTTCGCACCACCTAGTGGTGGCGGAGAGTACTGCACCTCACAGCACTCTCTCTGAAACAAAACAGTAATTTCACAAAATGCTACACAGTTTAGACCTTTAATGTTTTAGTGACATTTAAACATCAGATACTTTTTTGTATCAAAATGAAATCCTTTTCCTCTCCCTCAGCTGCACAGCACTCCTCTCCACGTGGCTGTGAGGACAGGACACTGCGAGTGTGCTGAGCACCTCATTCACTGTGGGGCAGACCTGAACGCCAAAGACAGAGTAAGGACGAAACATCTCGGTGGCTGCATCCATCCTTTATATACAGTCTATAATAAGTTAATTCAGCCTCAGGTGATCCCACAGGTGATCCTACAGGGTGCTGAGTCAGCAGCAGTAAAATATGATGCAACCAACACCAACACATTAATAATTAAAGCACCTGAGCCCTGATACCTGTGATCCACGACAATGATGACAGCCTATAAAAATCCCCTCCAGGCTCAGGTTCTTTCTTTAGCTGAGATGTCTGTTTTCCGCCTCGGCTGCAGGACGGAGACACACCCATGCACGATGCTGTGAGAATAAACCGATTCAAGATGATCAAACTGTTGATGATGTACGGGGCCAGTCTTCACACAAAGAACTGTGTGAGTACGCAGCACCTCCTCCGGAGATTCACAACACTTAATATATACATAGAGAAGTACTTCACTGCAGGAGAAAGCGTCGTGGTCCGGGGTTTGTGTGTTCTTGGTTTGGCTTGAATTTGTCTGTTCTGGGGGTTTTCTTTTGTTGTGGGGTTTTAGTTTGTTTCTAGTTCCTTGTGTTTCCTTGTGTCAAGTCCAGTAAGGATGCACCATCTGCAGGGAGAGCGAACCCTTCACTTTTCCAGTTTTCGTTCAGAGTGTTCCTGTGTTTGTTTTTCCCCGTGCAGGATGGGAAAACTCCGATGGAGACATTGTACTCATGGCAGAATGGAGCCAAGAGCCTCCTGTGCAGCTTCAGTGAGGAGAAGCCCGATCAGTAGAAGCCGAGTCAGTCCAGCACAAACAGGAAGTCGAACTGAAACGGAGCCGCGGGATCTCGTGACCATGCTGAGGTCCACGAAGGGCAAAGTCCGGTTTATCCAGAGAAGCTTTCCGAAGTGTGGATGCTGTTTTCCAGTCTCACGTGCTAACTCACAGACGTTACGTTCCTCAGGAAAGTGGGTGACGGGTGTTACCTTGTACCTATTTATCTCCTCCTAGTTCAGGGATTTGAATTTGGAACAACTGAGGCAGATTCACCTTTGACCTGCTGAGTTTTTTCAGGATTCGTTTTCCTCATATAACATGAGTGCATCACGTGTATGGTCACTATGGAGACCAGAGTGAAGGAACCTTTGATGAAAAACGTGAAATCTAATCAGGATGATGTCATTATTAGGTCTGATAGATTCACTGATCGCCAAATATTGCTGGACAATGTCTCGGAGGACAGGACAGAGATGAGCTTTTCCTTTCCTGTGTTCTTACTTTAAGCTGAGTTAAAGTCAGCGGAACTGCATCGAGAAGGTGACTTATTTATTAATTAATGACAATTCAGTGTCAGCTTCATTAGCTTTGCTTCTGTCCTCCAATACATCCACTTAACAACTGAGTGACTGAATTACGTTGCAGTTGGTTTATTGATTTTTTTTTTATGGACAGAGTAACTAACTATATACAGTATAGTTACATTTATTAGCATATTAGCAAAGAGCAGTGAGTAGATTTGATGTAAAACTTAAATTGTTTCAAAGTCTGCAGCTCAGTAAGATGATGTGTCAGTTCTTTGGTCTTCTGTGTTGGGACAGATGAGACGGGATGAAGTAGGTTTTTGAGTCAGGTTGATGAAGC
The DNA here is from genome assembly GCA_024447675.2 of Pterophyllum scalare. Lineage (NCBI taxonomy): Eukaryota > Metazoa > Chordata > Actinopteri > Cichliformes > Cichlidae > Pterophyllum > Pterophyllum scalare. Next base: position 15,022 of record JAMQGT020000222.1, on the reverse strand, counting down.
GCTCTCCACCTTATTTTTATTTCTGTTTAACTCGGTAATCTGTGTCTGCGCGTGGGTTTGAAAAGTGGACGTAGGCGCTGCACCCACTGCTTCGTCGAGGACTAATTCAAAGCTGTGACTTCAGCTTTTTTGGCCTTGGCCATCTCACTAATGCATACTCTTCTGTGTTACAAATAACTATAACTATAGTATAAAAACGAGCATCCTGTTGTATTTTCCTTTGAAACTAAGAACTGAAACTCGTCGCCCCCTGCTGGCCATTAAGATGAGTGCAGGTTCAAGGCACTTTCAGACCTGGAAGCCACACACAATTTTCCATTTCCATGTAATAAGTATTACTGTAAAATTGGCTACATCAGACCTATTCTCCAGCACATGCATTTAGATCCGTTGTCCAAAGCGCTCTTCTTTGGAGCCTTTGCTGCTTTGACGCGCTGAGCGTGTTTGCTCATTCTCTGTTTGAATGCAGCCCCCTCTGAAGGTAAATTTAGAGAAATCATTTTGTTCCTGCTATCAGACCTCAAGGCTTTGATTTAGAGCGTGTTCACATTTTGCCAGAGTTCAGCTTGTTGTTTAAATGAGTCATCCGAAGCATCCTCGGCCATCGCTGCAGATCCCATCGTTTGTCGTGCTGCAGGGCTGATGTTTCATTCTCTGATTTCAGCTGTTTCTGATTTTTCTTACACAGTCTGCACATACACATGAGTGTGAGAGAGAAGGAGTCACTGTTGGTTAAGAGGAAGTTTTCATGTTACAAAATGTTAAGATGGATACATTTCTTTGTGTTTATGGTCTGATGCAGTGAATAAATAAAACTGATTTTGAATTTAAGCTGCTGTTTATTGAAGAACGCAGTAAATACAACCTATGCATTACATACAGGATGCATGTTTTGTTTTTAATGTTTACATTTAAAAATACAACTTATTTATTTAATAAACATTTGATCTGATTTTTTCCCCCTGTGAACTCACAAATGACCGTTTACTGTTTATGAGGTCCAAAATCTTTAAAAAAATGTTACTATATGTGGCATTTTGAAATCTCCACCTTATTTGACACACACACACACACACACACACACACACACACACACACACACACAGGGCAGGTGGGAGCAGAGAACACAAACTCACTTTGTTTCTCCAGGCAGCCTGTGGCTGGATCAACAGGAGGAGCAGAGTCTGAGGGACACCTTCAGTGCTTATATACACTATATTGGCAAATGCAGTCACTCACCCATTCTGCAGCCACAGGTGTATAAACCAAGGACCTGGGCATGCAGACTGCTTCTGCAAACATTAGTAAAATAATGGGTCGTTCTCAGGAGTTGGGCTCGGCCCCTTAGTTCCAGTGAAAGGAACTCTGAATGCTGCAGCATACCAAGACATTTGGGGCAATTTGATGCTCCCAACTCTGTGGGAACAGTTTGGGGATGGCCCCTTCCTGTTCCAGAAATTCCCATAAACACTCCTAAACCTGTGGAAAGACTTCCCAGAAGAGCTGAAGCTGTTCTAGCTGCAATGGGTGGGTCCCACATCATATTAAACCCCATGGATTAAGGATGGATGGGACTCAGGTTCAGATGTGTGTGTGAATATTTTTGGAAATATAATGTATGACAGTGAAACTGCTTCATTCATCTTCACTACTGGATGACTTCAAACTGAGTCCAACAAACATGTCAGAACCAGTCTAACAGAAGTGCGGTATTTCCTCTGGGGGCATGTGCAGTTTGGCAGCTGTGCTGGAAACCTTTAAAACGTGTGTTACACACACATTTAAACTAAAGGGTTAAAACTTGTCAGGACCTGCCTCCAAACAGCTTCTTTTTTAATTTTTTTTATTTAGTGCCTTAATGTGAAACTGCTTTTAGTTTATGGGCCACATGCAGCCTTATTTGATCTCAAGTGGGCTGAACCAGTAAAACCACTGCACGTATTTAACCTTTAAAAAATGAAACCTCTGAACTTCTCCATTTCTTTTCATGTAAATAAGTACATTTACAAAATATTCATGTTCAATGAACCGTCCACTTACAAAACAGCCCGAGGTGTCTTAAGAAAAAGGTGATTTCAACATGTGGCGATGACTCACACCTTGATTTACACCTTAGCTCGGACCTTGACCTTTTTTTTTCCTGCTATAGTACGTTCATAGATAGAGCCTGCGCTCTGCATATGGCTTATTTAGACAGCTGCACATAGTGGCCGCACAAATGACAAGTTTTGCTACTGTTTACCCGCACTGCTGCCATCTTTGATTGCCGGTGGGGGTGGCCCGACTTTCCAAGTTGGATTTCTGCCTCGAGGGGGTGTTCCAGCTGGGACTCTCCATCAGCTTTTAGAACTGCAGGAGCCTCTCAGGTGAGAGGTGAAATGTCTTCATGGACCAAATAAAGTCAAGTGGCCTTCGAGTGCTTAAAACTTAAAACTGCTGTGACATACATCTTTGTCTGTTTTAAAAAAAAAGAGTGCAATCTCTGACAGATTAGACGAGTTTTTTGGGGTTTTTTGGAGGTTGGAGATCTTTATGAATAAACAAGACAAAACATTTGAGTGTTTTGAATTTGAATGCTAAAGGAGTCTTTAATCAGGTGTGACTTCAAAACAGGCACGGGACCACGGGGAACCAGGGGTTAATAACAAATAAACTCAAAACTAAACCCAGTATGCCCGAGGAAAGACATCAAGGAACCAACCAGGGATTACTGCAACAGGTACAAAACTCAAAACTGCAAAAACCACAAACTGAGACTCAGAGACGTTAGCAGAAAACGACGGGTCACAGAGTCAGGATCATAACAACGTGAAGTCAAGCCCAGCTGTAACACAATAGAGTGGTTCTATTACGAGTAAAAAAGCTAAAAATAATGTACTAAATGTAGAAAACAAGCACAAAAAAAATGACATCGCAGTTCTGGGTTTCTTTTCTCGATCGTGTGTTGCTCTCTTGCCACCTGGACTCAGGGGACAAAACAAGGGGAAAAATGGTGCATTCAGTGTTGTCAAGCGCAACAAATCAACCCAAACCAAAGGCCAAAGTAGTGTCTGACGGAGGAGAACCCCTCAGCAACTAACCTGTGAGAACTTATATAGAGCGCCAGCACACAATGGGCCCAGGTGTTGCCAGTGTCACTAATTAACAAAGGAGCCACTCCAGCCCTCCAATGACTGTAGGAGACTTGCTACACAAGCAGGCCCAAATAAAGGCAGTGGGTCGTCACACTGAGCATATCAACAGAGAGTGAAATAATGCGCAGGGCTGAGATCAAACTACCGATGCTTCTCTGAGCAGAAGAGAGCGTCTGACATGCTGAACGCGTATGAATACATGATTCAGATATAAAACTGTGCTGCACGTTACATCCCTCCGTCTGTGTGCATGCTTGTTTTCTCTGATTAAGCCATCAGAATCTCTCTGTTTGATGCCTGAAGAAGATGAAAGGACAAAAAATAAAGAGAGAGATAAACTGCAAACACTAATAGTTGCTTTTTCTTCCTTTTCTGTTCTCCATAAAATGATCTTTTTTCTTCTGTGAGGCTCCTCCTTCTTTCTCTTTAACATGAAATCCTAAACACAGATGAAAGCAACAAAGTTTAACAATGTATTAAATCGATAAAAGAAGTGTATTTTATCACCTGAGGCCTCGGGACACTCTCGTAAATGTTGGTGGTGAAAACAGAAGATGCAGAAAGCAAAGCAGAGTCAGCTGATGACATCACGGCAGCAGCAATACATCCAATACCAATGATGGAGACGAAGGGTGGGGTGAGGTGCTGCAGGGCAATGGGGAGCACTAGACCGGCTTCCCCTCGTTCATATGGAGATGGAGACCCATATGAAGTCAGGTTCCAGTCTGGAGTGCGAACACAGAACAGACATTCAGAGCGACCTGCAGTCCAGGCACCACAAATAACCTCCTTAAGCTTTTAATGTCCACCAGGTCACCGTGACTCTCCTTGGTTTAGCGCAGGGTTTGGGTTTATTTAAAACTCCTTTTTATAGGTATTAAAGGTACTGCACTGCAGTGGTTTGAATCATATTTATCTGATAGACTCCATTTTGTTCATGTAAATGGGGAGTCGTCTTCACACACTAAGGTTAATTATGGAGTCCCACAGGGTTCTGTGCTAGGTCCAATTTTATTTACATTGTACACGCTTCCCTTAGGCAGTATTATTAGAAAGCATTGCATCAATTTTCATTGTTATGCAGATGATACTCAGCTTTATCTATCCATGAAGCCAGATGACACACATCAATTAGTTAAACTGCAGAAATGTCTTAAAGACATAAAGGCCTGGATGACCTCTAATTTCCTGCTTCTAAATTCAGATCAAATTGAAATTCTTGTACTCGGCCCCAAAAATCTTAGAAACATGGTGTTCGAACCAGATACTTACTCTGGATGGCATTACTTTGGCCTCCAGTAACACTGTGGGAAATCTTGGAGTCATTTTTGACCAGGATATGTCCTTCAATGCACATATTAAACAAATATGTAGGACCGCTTTTTTACATTTTCACAATATTTACTAATAATTAGAAACATCCTTTCTCAGACTGATGCTGAAAAGCTAAACCATGCATTTATTGCTTCTAGGCTGGACTACTGTAATTCATCTGATACTTCAGCTGATCCAAAATGCTGCAGCTAGAGTACTGACAAGGACTAGAACGAGAGAGCAGATTTCTCCCATATTGGCTTCTCTTCATTGGCTCCCTGTTAAATCTAGAGTAGAATTTAAAATCCTTCTCCTCACATACAAGGTCTTGAATAAACAGGCCCCATCTTATCTCAAAGACCTCATAGTACCGTATCACCCCAATAGAGCACTTCGTTCTCAGACTGCTGGCTTACTTGTGGTTCCTAGGATACTTAAAAGTAGAATGGGAGGCAGAGCCTTCAGCTTTCAGGCCCCTCTTCTGTGGAACCAGCTCCCAGCTTGGATTCAGGAGACAGACACCCTCTCTATTTTTAAGATTAGGCTTAAAACTTTCCTTTATGATCAAGCTTATAGTTAGGGCTGGATCAGATGACCCTGAACCACCCCTTAGTTATGCTGCTATAGGCCTAGGCTGCTGAGGGGGGGGGGGTCCCAAAATGTAGTTTCTTTTCATTCACCTTAATTACTTGTTTATACTTCACTCTGTATTTAATCATTAGTTATTATTAATCTCTGACTCTCTTCCACAGCATGTCTTTTGTCCTGTCTCTCTCCCCAGATGACTGCCCCTCCCTGAGCCTGGTTCTGCTGGAGGTTTCTTCCTGTTAAAAGGGAGTTTTTCCCTCCCACTGTCACCAAGTGCTTGCTCATAGGGGGTCATTTTTGTTTAACCATTTCAGAATAATGCTCCTCAACTTAAACCTGTGAAGATTTGAATATCTCATCAGTACACGATGTCATCAAAGGACTCAGCCCGTCTGGAGAACTGTGTGAGTGCAGGGCTGATCTGTGATCAGCGCTGCATTCAGTCAGTGCCTGTTTGAGTAAACGATGCTCTACTAAAATCTTTCTGTCCTCTGATTGAAGGGTCTTTGGTATTTTCTCCTCTCCGTACTGGGTGTTTCTAACACGACCTCGCTGCAGCAGCCCTGCCTGTTCTACGTGACTTACATGTAAACATATGAGGAATAACTAAAAACAAGTTTAAACACAGACTAAACGTTCATGAATCACTTTACTATTAAAACGTATATATACACAACTTTCAGAGTGAGAGTGCTTTTAAAAACTTTATAATTCAGCTCAGCTTATCTATTTTCCTCGGGTCACCGCAGATGCTGTTTATACTGTAATTTGAGAAATATAAATCTTTTGGAAATCCACTCTGGAAACGAGCATTAAAAACACAAAGAAGCCTCGAGGCTCCTGTTGCGTTCATGCTCCTCATTCCTGCTTTGACCCTACAGCCACCTATGAAACATGAGCTGTACTTCGCAGCCTGCTGTTAACCGTGCTGCTCACTCTGTGCACATACATGAGACTCGCCCTGTTCCCAGATGTGTTCTCCTCACCTGTCATTGTAAAGATTCCCACCACCCAGTTAACGCCTCGGTTTCCCAGCAGTGCCATCTCCATTCCAGTGGCTGCCGTTTTCTTCCGTTCCCTTTTGGACTTGCAAGAGGCGCAGATGCCAGTCCAGAGGACCAGCCCGTAGAAAAGCACCATCACTATCACGCCTGGAATATTCACAGCCATGACGGACGACTCAACTGGGAACAGTTGCTCCCTTCCACCCTGACTGACTGACTGGAGGAGAACAGGAAAAACCTCCTTTCAAGATATGCCCGTATTTTATTTTTTTTTACACAGTAGACGTTATTCACTGAGAGACTTCCTGTTTGTCTCTGTCACATTATTTTATGTCCATTATCCTTCTGAAGTTTGTGTCGTTTGCATATCATGCAGCACTTATGTCTCTCTCTAAACACTGATCAGGTGCTGTGGGAATCTGAAACAAACTGAAGTGCAGTGTGTCAGCTCGACGCAGAGAAGAAGAAATCTTAGTTTCCATTAGGACACCGGCAAAGGTCGGGGGTGGCTTTGGTTAAGTTCACCCACCTACTTGACCTTACACTGCTCTCTGTAGTTAATCAGCAGAGATCAGAGGGACCCTGAGGGGACCTTATACCAAATTTGTGTATAGTCTAGGTCTACATTTGAATTCTGTTTTTATATTTAAGCTATCAAGTGCACTTATGATAGCGCTGCAGTAGCGAGAAGTGGCAAATACAATGCACCATGCTGACCGTACACAGTCGACCTTCCTCTGAGGCTCCGAACAGAAAAGACTTCATTAATATATAGCAGCTTATTTTCAGTCTTACTGAGCAAAGTGCTTAAAGTTCACACACATTCATACAGACCTTTATGTTTCCTCTCACACACACTCTGCTGCTTTTTATTTTCTGTTTTTAACTTACTAATATCAGTTTTACTTTGTAAAATCAGCCCCTCTGCTGCCAGTTTTCTGATTGGTCAGATGCTGCCAGCGCAGCAGCCCCGGTTAATCAACCCTGAGTTCACTTATCGAGTTCATAACCGGGTTCAAGTGATCGCTGATGTTAGAATAAGTCAGAGAAGGAAAGCTTGTTTCAGAGTGCAGGGCCCAGCTCTGAGGCTGCTTTCAGGTCTCAGTGTGAAAAAACAGTTCAGGACTATAACTTACCATCAGGATTATGAAAACCATATGATTCCACTTCCTTATTATGGTTTTTTTTTGTCTTATTTGATTGTTTAGGTTTGTTCCCGTATCTTTCTGTGATCTTTAGTAACCTGGTTGATCTTTGATCCACCGTCACTCAGGTATTAGTCTGTGTCCTTTCCCATTCGCTCATCTTCAGCAGTGGGTTTAATGCTTAATGAGGTTCATTTTAGATCACATGACTACTCTCTTTCACTGCAGTCTAGGTTTCTCGTTCATAAAGATGCCCCACTGATGTGTTTGAACTCCGTGAATCCAGCCTACGGATCATCACTGGTAGTTCTATTGTAATACCCCCTCTGACCACTATGTGGTGTTATTACACATGAAATATCACACACTCACAGTAATGAGTCACTAAAACACTCTTTGGTAGCTTTTAATAGGTCATATCAGGATCATTTATATATTTTTAATGACAGCATCAACAAAACAGTGCTTCCTGTTACTCCTAGTGATGAATGACTGAACAGGATTTCAGGTGAACATCCAGAGACGCTTCAGCTGATTCCACCGTCACATTGCAACACTTTGCAACACTTTGCAAAAAGTGCTGTTTGTATATCTCAGTTTTTTCCTGCATCTCTCTCATCTTTTGCGCCCCTTTTTCTCTGGCGATGTACTACCTTCGATCACACGCTTGGCGTGGCGCTAACATCACTGATGCAGAAGCACAGACATGCCAGCAGCCTGTCAGTGCACCCTTTCCACACGAAAACAAAAAGAATCAAATCCACGAAAGGACTGAGAAGAAATAAGATCCCAATAACATATGTGGAATATGGATCTGGCTGATGTGATCTGACATGAAGACACCAAATGATCAAGGGAAAGATCATCACAAAGTAGTTAAAGAACAGCAGAACGACAGCGCCTACGATTCTTCGTTTTTCGTCAGCAGGCACCGAGGTGGCAGCAGGGAGGGCCTTGAGGCTCCCTGCTAAGCAGAAGATGAAGAGGGGAGCGAAGAAGAGGGCAAGAATGGAAACGATAAATACTTTCTCTAATGCGAGAGAGACTGTGATAATGCAAAGGATCCAGATCACGACACAAGCCACCAGAGAACACTTCATGTTTCTGATGTAGCTCAACAGCTGGCAGCTGACGGCGGAAGATCTGCAACACAAGTCAGAGAGAGATTCTGATTATCACAGCACAGAATTGTGAAGTTCTAGCAATTAGGATCTTTCACAGAACAATTTAATGTTAAAGCTATAATGGAAGTTGCAAACACAGTGAATGACAGGTACCTTTCCAGAGCAATGCATGCTTTGAAGCCAAGGTTGGCCATCATACTGAAGGCATAAACAGAAATGGAGACAGAGTCGTAGGTAAGCTGGCCTGCGTTTGCCACCAAAGCGATCATTGCACAGAGCTGGAGGAGAGTGCTGATCAGGAGGTTTGTGTAATAGATGACGGGAACCTGCTCGCTTCGAAGTATCTGCAGGAAGGATTCATGAAAGTCACATTAACGCAGTTATAAACATGACAATGAAAATGAGCGTGCAGTTCAGTTTTCCTCTTTCTGCTGTTACTGTATTCGGTTTCAGGGAAACATTTTGGAGAATAACTTAATTTATATTTAAGGCTGAATCAGGAACTGCATCTTGAGCAACAGCTCTCCAGCTTTCTGCAGGTCTTTCAAAGTTCCTCTTTTGACATTGGCTGCTTTTTCACACATTTTCAGTCGAGTCCTTGTTCCTGACAATTTTCAGAGGAATGTTTTTGCTTGTTATGCCACTTAATACTGACCTATGAATCACTGAAGCATCAAAAAATGCTCTTAACAAAGAACCAATTTTAAGGGTGATCTTTAGGCACTTCCAGACATAAAATAGTATTTTTCCATAAACAAGGTGATTCCCAAAGTGCTATTAGCCAGAAACTTGGAATATCTCAGCATGTGCAGTGTGTACTTAAAAAATAATGAAAACGGACAAGTGGAGGACATAAAAAGTGGAAGGCTGAAAAACCCATCTACAAAAACAATGAACAATTTCTCAAAGTTATGTCCTTAAAATTCACTGCCTGGCCAAAAAAAAGTCACCACCTGGATTTAACTAAGCAAATAGGTATGAGCCTCCTATTGGATAATTACTGCCTGGGCGAGTATCTTTCAGCTGGCAACAAGTTATTTAACCCAAACTGGTGCAATGAGTTGCTTCTCATTTCTTAAACAACCGTGTCGAAAGACGCATCACATGGTCGTGAAAATGAAGCCAGTCTGTTTGAGGGTCAAATGATTGGCAGGCATCAAGCAGAGAAAACATCTAAGGAGACTGCAGAAACGACTAAAACTGGTTTAAAAACTGTCCAACGCATTATTAAAAACTGGAAGGATAGTGGGGACCCATCGTCTTCGAGGAAGAAATGTGGTGGGAAAAAAATCCTGAATGATCGTGATCAGTGATCTCTTAAACGTTTGGTGAAATCAAATCGAAGAAAAACAACAGTAGCACTCAGAGCTGTGTTTAATAGTGAAAGTAAGAGCATTTCCACACCCACAATGCGAAGGGAACTCAAGAGATTGGGACAGAACAGCTGTGCAGCATAAAGAAAACCACTAATCAGTGAGGCTAACTGGAACAAAAGGCTTCGGTTTGCTAGGGAGCATAAAGACTGGACTCAATGGAAGAAGGTCATGTGGTCTGATGAGTCCAGATTTACCCTGTTCCAGAGAGATGGGCACATCAGGGTAAGAAGAGAGGCAGGTGAAGTGATGCACCCATCATGCCTCGTGCCTACTGTACAAGCCTGTGGGGGCAGTGCTGTGATCTGGGGTTGCTGCAGTTGGTCAGGTCTAGGTTCAGAGGGTTCGAATTGTGAGAGAGTGGTTCTGGGAGCATGAGACATCATTTTCACACATGGATTGGCCACCACAGAGTCCAGACCTCAACCCCACTGAGAATCTTTGGGATGTGTTGGAGAAGGCTTTGCGCAGTGGTCAGAATCTGCCATCATCACTGCAAGATCTTGGTGAAAAATTAATGCAACACTGAATGGAAATAAATCTTGTGACATTGCAGAAGCTTATCAAAACAATGCCACAGCGAATGCACGCCGTAATCAAAGCTAAAGGCGGTCCAACGAAATATTAGTGTGTGACCTTTTTTTTGGTGGTGACCTTCTTTTTTTTGGCCCATCAGTGTATAAGGAGAAAAATCCAAAGATCTGAGATATTTTGCCCTTTAGTGTCATGGAGTGGTGCGCGGTGGCCTTTGTTTTTGTTGTTTTGTCTTTGCAGGGGGTTGGCCGGTTGTTTTCTCCTCCTCTCTGTTGGGCGGGGCTGGAAGCTGTCGTGTGGAGGCTCTGCACACCTGTGGCGAGTTGCTCATCAGGACGGTATTTAAGGGTTTGCTTTGACCTCCTGTCCTTGCCAGAGTGTCTGCAAACATCGGGGAAGCCTGCCTGCCTGCCTGCTAAGAGACATCACATCTTTCCAGCCACCTGCCCCTCTCTCTGGATTTTGTTTTACAGCTCCCCATGTAAGCCTCCACTTCCACTACCTCCCTACATACTTCTGTGTTATGCTAACTCCAGTTTATAACCCATCTCTTCCTCTCCCTCCGTTTAGACCAGTCCCTCTGTGTTTACATTTCCGCCCGCAGCGAGCTAGAAGTTGGAACAGGACCCTGAGAAAAACCTTAGAGAGCCACCCCCTGTTCTTTGTGGTCTTTTCAGTTGTGTTAATAAATTGCATTGTTCAACATATCCCTGCCTCTGTCTGTGTCTGCACCTGGGTTCGCCTTCGCTGTGCCCCTGGCGCTGACATTTAGTTGACTCATTTTTGATGGAGGTGGCATTTAGCAGCTTTTGCATCTGAACACTTCATACTCTTTCCTCACTAGGCTAGTATTGATTTCAGTAATATATGGGGGCTGGATGGAAGAGCTTCCCGCAGGCCACCGGTTGATGTTCACTGCTCTACGGTTTGCCAAAGCTTCATCAGAAATGGTCTCAATGGAAAAGTGGATGTTGAGAAGCTATTCTTAAGGAATGAAAGCAGAGAGAAGAGGCTGACGTATAGCAAATTACAAAAGAACTGGGCTGAAAATAAGTGATGAATCCAAATTGGGACGTTGTGGTTCAAATTGTCACCAACATGTACAGAGGTGAGGCTAACAGTGAGTGTCTGCAGCACGGTGGAGGCTCTGTCATGGTTTGTGGCTGAGGTGCAGCCAGTGGACAGCCAACATCCAAAGAAGAGCTTTCAATGTTCTTCAAAAAGTCTGGAGAACTATTCCTGAAGACTTCTTGCTGAGCTTTTCATACTGCATTTTTTGATCACTGATCACTGGTTTCTTATACATATTCCCATTCCCGGTTAACTCCACTGTCACTCCCATTCCCATTTTGGTCCACTTGTCAACCAATCAGCATTCAACCTACAGTACTGAAGAAAGGAGTGCAGATAAGCAGCACAGTAGACATACCATAAATATAACAATTTAAGTAGAACTACAGTATCAAGAAGCATATCGCAGCATTGATATTTCAACACCTTCACCTTGTGCAAAGGCACAAGGTGAAGGTGTTGAAATATCAATGCACAGGAGACAGAAATTAGACTGCATAGCAGAGAGGAAAATCAGGAAAATCATTCTGGATGAGTTGGTGGAAATGAATGTGTGTTTTGGTCTGATGTTTTGTGCCTACAGGACCCAGATGAGGCCGGTAGCTGGCGACAGTGAAGGCCTCAGGAGAAGGAACTGATAAGCATGCTACACGTCCCCCGCTATACAACGCAGCATCTTGCATATTTCACTAACTGTAACTGTCTGATCCTGGGTATAAAAGTTGGACTAACATAGAGAGCGGGGTCAGACTTGTGTGAAGCTGCACCGATTGACTGTGTTAGACAGCTTCGACAATTCTGAACCAGAGTACTCTGTAAACCTGTTTGAGATGGCTTTATTACATTTACTAATTGACTCACACACGGCTGCCTTCTTGGACAGCTGGGGCCGCTTAGGGGATTTCCTGGGTGCAGCTGATGGAGATGGCATGGATGACGATGGTGTGGACGGTGATTGTGATTGCGGTGAGGCTGGCTGTAGCTGAGGGAAGGCTGACACTGGGGGAACTAAGGGAACCAAAACACAGAGGGCGCCGGAGCAGCCTGAGGGCGAGGGAGATGCCGAGTGGGGAGCAGCCTGAGGGCGAGGGAGATGCCGAGTGGGGAGCAGCCTGAGGGCGAGGGAGATGCCGAGTGGGGAGCAGCCTGAGGGCGAGGGAGATGCCGAGTGGGGAGCAGCCTGAGGGCGAGGGAGATGCCGAGTGGGGAGCAGCCTGAGGGCGAGGGAGATGCCGAGTGGGGAGCAGACTGTGGAAGCAGGGGCTTGGATACTGCTGCAGGAGACTGAGGCTCTGCTGCAGAAGGTGTGGACGGCTGAAGGTGAAGGGTGGTGATCAGAAAGTCCTTTACTAACCTGTGTAAGGACTCCAGTTATTTCAGCTGCCGGGAGCCGACGCTTCCTCCTCCCTGAAGTGGGCTGAAGAGACGGCTGAAGAGACGGTGGGGAAATCCGCGACGTTATACCGCACGGCACTGGTAAAGACTCCCCTCGCGGCTGCTGGGAATTCCTCTTCTGCCATGGCCGCTCCGATTGCGAGAGGGAAGAGAGCGAACGGAGAGGTAGGTGAGGGAGTGGCCGGTGTCACAAACACACATGGAAAACCTGCGGTTTGGGCGGGGCAGGTGAGCGGCGTCGCCGAGGACCTTGTAACGATGCAGGTCCTCCCAGAGCCAGGCGACAGCCGCGGTACTTGTCCGTATCTGCGGGGTCCATAGTGGTCACGTCGTTCTGTCATGGACGGCCGTGTGGCAGGCAGGAAGGAGGACCCCAATGCAGAATACAGGAGACAAGATGATGAAATGACTTAGCCTTTATTTGGCATGAGGAAAATAGAACCAGGGGCAAATGCAGCAAAAACGGAAAGATAACCAGACTTGAATTCCAGGAACTAAAGAGAAACACAGCAGGCGAGCCAATGACGGGAACAGCAACGACAGGCAGAGAATTCACAGGACTTAAAAACACAGGAGGGATAATGAGGTAGGTGGAAACATCTGGGAACACAGGTGACGCCAATAACACGGACGAGACAAGGGGAAGCAAAACTAACCACAAAGCATGGGGAACACAGGACTTTCAAAATAAAACAGGAAGAGACCAGACATGACACGGGGAAACACCAGTGACCAGAAATAAACAGGAATACAAAAAGGAACACAAAACACTGGGCCACCGGCCCAGGACCATGACAGATGAAGAGAAAAAAGAGTTTTTGTAATAAAAAAAATTAAAATCCTTAGATAAAAAGAGAAAATATAAATGCTGGTACCTTGTTAACATTGCTTTTTGTTGTAGTTTGTGGTTGACGACTGACTGACTGACAAAATGACTGACGACACTGGGTGTAGAAAAGGGGCTCCGATTAAAGATAGAGGGTAAAAAAAATTCAGAATAATCAGGTAATGTAAAATTATTGTTGTGTGAACTTCCAAGCACAGATATGAAGCTGAAAGCTAAGTTTAAAGGAGAAACCTCTCCATCTTAATGAGGTCAAAGGTGATGTTGGGCTCAGATACTTTGTTTGATTTACCCACCTGACAACAGAGGGTCAGAAAATTCATGAAGCAATCCCAAAATTAAGGAAAGAAAAAGTCCATAACAATAATGTATATGAGAGAAACTGATGGATGCTTGAATGTTAGATAGAGTCTGTGTGTGTGTGTTAGTGTGTCTGTGTGTTCATGTGTGTGTGTCTCAGAGAGGGATGAGTGCAGAGGGATGATGGAGCCTGGTGACGGCTCTAATCACTGATATCAGAACATTTGTTGATCAGAATGCTTTGAATATGGATGGTGGTGTTTCGTCTTTGCTCGGAGGCTGACTTTGAGTACATGAGAAGATTATATCAGCTGTTCTTTACCATGTGGTGTGTGAGGTATGAGTATGTTATCATGTGTGATATGTGTGTGTGAGAACGGGCGCTCGTGTGTGTGTGCGTGTGAGTGTGTGTGTGTGATTGTGTGTATGCTCTGCTTATTAAGCATTTGAGTTGGAAGAAAATGCAAAAGTTTTGAGGCACAGATGCAGAATCAGCAATAAAGTTGTCAATTATGAAAAGAGCACAGAACTAGGCTGCTGCTTCTGTTTGAACAATCATTTTTAGATAATGTGCAGAAGTCAATGAAGTTGACCAAAAATGCACCAGTTTGTGAACTACATGAACTATCATTGAGCTGCTCTTTTTTGCATTTGTGATTACATTAGCTTGTTTGTGTTAAGACTCCGCGGAATAAGTTACCTTTGTGGGTTTCACCTCGAAATGCATGAAGGGCCGTAAAGCTAAGCTTCTTTTTGGACAAATATTTTACAGATAATTTGCTTGAAAGCTTGAAGAATGTTGAAATTTAAATTAGAAACTGAGTTGTTCCATGAGACTGTGACATGATGTGTAACATGAAGATGTGGAGTTTAACAGTGTATATGAAACTAAATAAATCTGCAGGGTGTAGACTCAGCATCCTCAGTTTGTTGATACTGATATTTAGAACCAAATGTGATTAATGATAATTACAACAGTGATAGCTGAGGTCGAGCTGTTTGCTTTTAAATAATTTCTTAGAATGAGTCTGTTGATCAGGTTATTGCCTAAAACATGTCAGATTCAGGTATTCTATGTAAATGACTCTTAATAGATTTTCTAGAGGCCGTTGCTTCCACTCTGTTACAAAGTGGAAAATAAAGAATTGGGAAAAAATCTTTTAGAAAACAAAATAGTGGCTGGGTTACAGTTCTGT